>JAYMFW010075544.1:4703-21849 GCA_036785005.1 Tubulanus punctatus | reverse complement strand
TAAATATCAAGACTGTAGCTCAATGCATGACGAAAACTTCCCAAAAAAACTGATTTCCGTCTACGGACAGACGGACGCCCCGACAGACGGACATACGGACGACGGACAAAAACCGAACGCAATAGCCCGCTGGGACTAAAGTCCCAAGTGGGCTAAAAACAGCTAAAAGAACCCTCCCTGGTAAGGCATTCAGATGAATTTGGAACTTTCATTGAATGGGACTAATCATAAAGGGTCTGAAAGTTTCTCTTCGTATGTAGTGCTTAAAAGTGTGTATGGTGGGGGATGAGGTCAGAAATTCACTACCCGGTAAATCTCTACATAAGTAATGATTGAATAGTCCCCGATGTAGAGGTCCTCACATAAGAACCATTTAGTACTGGTTACACATCCCACACGTATCAATAACATGTAGCTTTTTATGTAAATGCAATTCAGTTACCTTGAAACATCTCCCACATGACAACACAGAAACTGTATAAATCGGACAGATCAGTGGGTGGCTCTCCATCCATAACTTCTGGAGCCATCCAGTTATACATGGCATTAGCATACTTATTGTAAACAGCAGCACTGAATTGAATATTGCTGTCACTGTAAAATAAACATTATAGAAACAAATATGTAACATTGGAAAATCATTCTTTGAGATTCATTCTTTAAGACCAGGGGCAAAGAAGGCATATCGAATGTAAACTAGGGGTCCAGGGACCCACTTGCGGAAGGTTGGGCCTTTTACCTATTAGAAAGAAGCATACGTATGGCCAGGGGAAAGGGCTTGAACTTTATGTACGTTCTTACTTTTTTGGTAAAATCAAGCAAGAAACTTTACAAACACCATCAATGTAAGAAAAGTTTACCGATGAATAATCTTTTGAATGTTTTCAATTCACTGCTATTCACTGCTTTCACTGCCTACAATGAACCCTGTACTTTATTCATAAACATTTAGGATAAAACAAGCTGCACAGATAGTACTACAAAACAGTGAGGATCGCTCAGCAACGATGCGAGGTAAACTTACTTTTGTATGGCATATTCGAAATTACCAAGTTTAGCGATGGACGGTGTAACTAGCTGAATGGCGTGTGATGTGATACCACAGTGAGTCATATCGTGTTCATGCAGAAAGATGATAGCACTGACTATCTGTTGAGATACATTGTTAACATCTCCTGTACTCATACTTTCAAACTGAAAATATCCAATCCCCATGTAGAAATAAGAGATGTTTAAGCAGTACCAGTACTAACCAATTATGATAGAAGCTAGGGTGCTCATGTCCACTTGAGAAAGTCTAGGGATGCATTTGAGAATAGAGGAAATAGTAAATAAAAGAATAGCAACACTGAGGCTGTTATTTGCCAGGCTGATATACAAAGGGAAGTGAAGCTACACAGTAAAACTAACACTGAAGGACAAAACTTTTAAGAGTGAGACTAACAATTGCAGACATGATGCCAAATACTGAAGCCGGCATTACTTGGACAGTGGCAACCTATAAAAAAACCTGAAGAATTTTGGAGTTGGCAGCTTATATGGTAAATGCACAATGGATTATCAAATCAAGGTGAAATGGCAATTTTCAACGGGAGTCGCCGTGTTCTGATTTTAGATTGCACTTGGGCCAATAATGCAGTCGAGTCATCTGAGAAATCGTATAGAAAATTAGTGAAGCATGAAACTTCTCTTCCAATAGTCGTTTGCCGACAGACGGAGCTGCTTGTTCTTTGGATGCCAGTGATCCAAATTTCAATTTGGTTGTATTTCTAATATTTATAATTTTTTATACTTTTATTTATAATAATAAGATCTTCATAACATCCAAGTTCGAAACGAATCTGTACATTACAAATGAAAACTTCCTAAAGAATTTGAAAAATTGGTCAAAATTGCAAATTTGAGGGAATTGAAGAGGGTACATACTGAATGCAATAGTCCGCAGGGATGAGTTCCGAGTTAGCTAGAAAAGTGTTATACATACAGTACACATTATAGCACCACCCTTTATAATTCCAATTCCATCCACCACCAATAAATTAGCAAATTGTCCACTAAATCATAAGCATGGTGCTATGGCAAACATGAAGGTTGGCATTATAAAGGGGTACGTTCCTAAAGATATTGTTTAAGAATGAAATTGCTGTTTACAGTTATAAGACATGGGTTGCATTGAAGATTAATACATTCCTCATTCGAAAAAGTGTGCGTCCAGAATAAGTTTATACATGCTATCATCTAAACGGTAAGTTATTCCATTTTAAAAATGAAAGTAAGTTTAAACTGCACCATAAATACACCAACCGGGGTGCGCATGAGTGTAATTTTACAGAATTCACCACAGACATTGTATAATATTTCGCAGCCAAGCGCTGGCCTGTTCATTGTGTGACCTATGACATTATTGTTCACTGGGCGCTACCATCTTGAATGCTTATTGACGCATGCCGAGTCAAAATTCACTACGAAAAAGCACACATCTTGTGTAAGAAAATATCAAGCAAGTTTGATATCGTGAAAACTTGTACGAGTGATGAAAAATACAGACTTGTGTCAGTGCAAACGTTATTTCACACTGCACCCGCAGTGGTTTCATATCTCCACTATGTTACGAAATACTAACCACTGCGAACTTTCGCCCGATTTTCTTTGTTAGACCGATAGGTGTTGCAAGGATGGCTGATATATCGCGGTACGAGGCGCGCTGATTGGCGCCCAGATTTTTTCAAATTGGCGCAGTCCATGAGCACCTACTGAAACGCCTTAGTAACGAATGTGCTACTTTATTGATTATTGGATGCAGTACATGGAAATCGTGGCCCAAGTGAGCAGCGGTTAGTTCGGTCGATATTATAGTAGAGCCGAGTGAAACGCTGCGAAGGGAGCGTACCATTGTGTATTCCATCGTTTTGAGACTGTCAAATTACATTCATGTGCACCGGGTCTACGTATAAATATCATAGATCTATAGGATAAATATGCTTTGATATAAATATGATAAATTTAACACATTGACACCACAAAACCACACACCAGTGTATCAAATAGACCTACCTATAAGAATACCTATGAAAAAATAAAATATGATGAAGTATTAAACTACCGGTATGAAAATTGAAGTTTAAACATTTCTGTTATACACAATCAGGATGACTCGTCCCGAGTTTAACCCTTTCTATACCTGGGGTATATTTCCTCGATGTCCTGGAGGCAAATTTAAGGAAATAAGACTCCCAAATATAAGCTGCCAACCAGTATGTGAACATACTGGGAGCTACCATATTTGCTGCTAACAATGTAACCCGGTCTATGCTCAAACGATCTTAAACGGTATGTTAGACCGTACACGTAGCGCAAAGTTTAAGTTAACATGACTGTCTAATGTAATTCTAAAAGTGAAAATATGAATGACATAATGAAAATATCTTTCACAGAACAAAATTCATCTCAGTCAGAAAAGAGAAACTTGATAATAATATAGAATTTAGGTGAGGATTAACTGGCATCCAGTCATTAAAACCCTAGTATGACCTAAGAATCCTGAGAGGTCAGTCATATCTTGTAGATTATGGAAGACACGACTCTTGTAGTGAAAAAGAAATGACCACGTAATGAAAACGGATCATCACGGTCTTGGATGCAAACCGTATGAAAAATTTCCTTTATGAAATCATGGATGCTAACTTGATATTACGGTTATGGATTCAAAAGTGTTAATGATTTTGGCTCTAACTTACTTGTGCTAGCCACTGAAGGAATCCAGTTGTAATGCTGCAAAAGCACAAAGGATACCCTGACAGTTTGTTGAGATCAGTCATATCTTGTAGATTACGGAAGACTCGACAGTTGTAGTGAAAAAGAAATGACAGCGAAAAGCATGCGACACACTACGCGATTTCAGTGCGATTACCAGTAGTTGCCAGACTCAATTGCCCGATTATTGTAAGTTAAGTGGGCACACTACGCAATTTTTGATGGTGATTTCTACCCACTACACAGCTGCTGAGATCACCCCCACAATTATTCTACATGCAACCACGTAACATTGATTGAACAACACTGATTGGCTGGTGAATACGCGATCTGATCGGCGATGTGGACTCAGTGGCCGACTGAAGCGCGATTGACATACTACGCAATTTTATTAGTGCGGGATAATATGAAAATGTTTTGATGCAACTGAATTGCTATTAGCAGGTCAGTTTTATTAATGTGATTGAGACGGACGACTCAATTGCACTAAAAATTTCCTAGTGTGTCGTCTGCTTAATGAGAAATCTGTCATATCACGGTCATCAATGTGTATGGAAATATTTTCATGAACTTGAAAGAATTAAGATACAAACAAACAAATTACTTACCCGTTCATGTAGGTAATGATAAAGAGAACCGAGTGCAACTGGTTCAAACAACAACACTAGATTCTCTAGATTATCCGGCTGACAGATTCCCATCAATAGTAAGATATTCGGATGGCGTAATTTAGCGATGTTACGATTTTCGTGGATCAATAAGTCGATGACTCCACCAGACGGAGGAGAACGGTGTAAACGACGAGCTGAGATTTTCGTTTCATTCCAGTACATACTACATTGGAGAAATGGACAAAATAAATTTTAATGGATAAAATGTTTTTTTAAATATTTTTCAATGAGCTAATTAGCTGATGCACAGGTGATGGGACTAGATTGAAAACTGTATGCCCTAAAATGATGCCCTAAAACATTAAAAACCGATCATAAACGACCATTCCCGAATGTAAGCGGCAGACCAATCACCGTAGCTTTCCAACACACATAGGTTTATTGACACAATAGCTTATCACCTAAGGTAGTACACACTGTGCATCAGATATTTACTGGCTACCTAAAAGCTGCTTTAGAAATGTTAAATGGATAACTAGAAAGCGGCCGTCTGCCACAAATGTCACCCCGTCAGCTCAATTCTTGATAGGTATTAACCTTGGACAATGCTGTACCTGTGTACTAAGTTTGGAGAAAATTGGATGAGAATTGTAAGCCGTATCGCACTAACGTCATTTTTCAATAACGCCAACTGGAGGCCGTATTTGAAATCGAATCAGCTTGGTTTTCGATAGGTATTGACCTTAGGCCATACTGTATCATAAGCTGTATTACATTCACAAGCTCAAAAGAGGACGACAGACAGTGGACAGGGCATGCCTACTAAAACAGAATGTCCCCCCACAGGTTGACATAATGAATGTAAAGATAGTGTTATTACCTTTCCATGACCATGAACGGACCATTATTAAAAGTAAAAGACTCATTGTTATGTTTCAGATGACTCTGCTCTACAAGTGGTATTGATGCAATAGTTCCATGTGTATCTTTATCATAATAAACCTGAAAAATATGGCAACTATCATCAATGCACATCTAATCAAATATAAGACTAACCGGATTCAGCCTTAATTATTTCACTAGTTTTTGACAAGTAAAGATCCTACAAAGCATTTTTCAAAATCTCCTTTTACTCAAGTACTGGTTATTACATTGCAATGAATATCATACGTTCCCTTCGCAGATTCATTCAGCTCTACTATCGTATCAATGGAACTAACCGCTGCATACTTTCCGATTTTCACAGCATCCAATCCAGTATAAAGTATCCAGACCTCCCGGCCATTTTTTTTCTCAAAATATAGGAAATATGGTGTATTTTCACTCATTAAATAGGAGATAAATATGCCAAAATAAAGGAAATATGGGAGGAAAATTGTAGAAATCATCATAGATCCTTCGATCGAGTGGTAAAATCTATATTTTGATTTTAAATGTCAAGTTTATCAATTGAATCATAAAAATTTCAGCATAAACAGCTAGTTTACACTCCTGGTACCGGTATATTCAGTAAACCTCTGGTCATGGGGAATTTTCTGAAAAACTTTCAAATTACCATGAAATACAACATCTAAA
This sequence comes from Tubulanus punctatus, assembly GCA_036785005.1. Lineage (NCBI taxonomy): Eukaryota > Metazoa > Nemertea > Palaeonemertea > Tubulaniformes > Tubulanidae > Tubulanus > Tubulanus punctatus. The sequence continues at coordinate 15,910 of JAYMFW010075544.1, read as the reverse complement.
GACAAGATTTTCTATTTTTTTCTTGAAAATATAGAAAAAATAGGAGGTGTTTGTGGTACACAGGAGATTTATAGGATTCCTATATAAAATAGTAAATATAGGAGTGGGAGGTCTTAGCCCTATTGGACTTTTGGATTAGACCACAACACAGAAACATCTGTAGCCCATATCCAGCAACAAAAACCTGCATTACTGATCTCACACAGCAGTTGAGACGTCACCACGCCTTAGACCACGCCGTCACATACATGGTCCACATATACATCTGAATGAGGTATTTTGATCTCACTTAGATTATACATACCTGGCCAAAACCTGAGTTTTGTACATTATTATCTGAACTGTGACTGCTGAGACTCTTGAACAGGTCAATAATAGAACTTGCTGTAGCAGCTATCTTTTTACGACTGAAAGAAATGAAATCTCATTTAAAATTTTTTTTTCTTCGGCATAGAGTTGAGATATTTCAATAGCCATAAGAGCGAAATAAGACAAACAATCTCGTTTTCAAATGAGTAGAATGAAGTTATTTTGATTTGAATACAGCAATTCAAAGCCTCCTAAAACTCTTGGTTCACTACAAGTGTTCATTTTAAATAAGAAATTTTTTTTGAAAGCTAAAAATAGTGCTGTACTAAAATCTGGACTTTTTTTTTTCTTTCACCAATTTGGTTTTTTTTTGGTGCTCAAATCTTATGGTTCTCAGAAAATAATGACTCCACTGTCGCCCAACCCCCCCCCCCCCTTCAAGTTCGTGAATGTGAAAAATTGTCATCAACTACTACTACAGTGAAACATCGTCACAACCACCCCAGGTATAAATGAAATATTGAATAACACAAGCTGTATTTCTGTCACAAATATGAAAATTGAAATAATTTTTCACCGAATGTAACAAAAGAAAATTAACAAAATTTCTGGTCCCAACTGCGACTGTACACTAACCTACTGGTGGACACATTCAACTTTTCGGTTGTTGTATCCTTTCGATTTGAACAGTTCATTGCGGAAAGTCGAATCTTTTCTATAAATTCCAAAATTTTTCGTCGTTTTTTCAGATCAGGTTGCATCATAGCCCAGTCCTTCGGTGATCGTTGATTTATATCATGCAGTCGAAGGTCACCACCGGCGCTGATCATCTTTTCCATTATTCGAATATTTGCTGAATAACATGCCGCATGAACAGGTGTCGCATCTATAGAACTTCGTCTGTGAAATTGTAGAATTCAATTTGTTTGATCTACATGACATTTCAATTTCAGAAAAAACAATTAATTTTACTCATTTAATTAATTCATTCATTCATTACATTAAAAACAATTTTTGTAGATAGGAATTGGAAGATTATAATGAGGTAGTAATGTACATAATTACTCTATTTTTGTAGATTTAAGACTGTATCTCAGAACAACCTCTCAACTGTAACCCTTATCACTGTATCAAAAATCGTACACCCCATCATATCACACTTTTGTTTATAAGACGACGTCTGTGGAAAATTAGAGGTGTATTTATCCTGACATAATCAAAATAGTTTTCCCTATACAGTGTTCTCCATTTGTATTAGAATGCCACTAAAGCTTTCAGATCAGCACTTGCATTTAACTAAATGAAGTCTTGTTTCTAATTTAGAAAATAAGTTAACTTAACATACATTCTGGTGGTTCAAATTGAAGCCTAGAATTCTACAGAAAAAGTCAATAACAGATCCTTTATCAAAATATTTGATCTTTAAAGGGCTATTCAATGATCTGTGACGGGCTGGTAAAATACTTAAGGGGGCTATTGTAAAAATGGGAGGGACCGTCATTTTAACAATATTTATTTTGTTTCCTTTGCTTACATTTGCAGCACATTCAGCATTAGTATACACTTAAAAACTATTCAATATTTGCCTTTTAATGTTTATTCATGTATGATGTATTATTGAGTAGCGGGTACCCATAGTTATTCAAATTTTCTGCTTCACGGTTCCTACTTTAATCTATATTCCTGCCCAGATATTAGAGTTTCTGTGCATTCACCGCTGTGGATCTGTCTGGTCTAGACACTACAGGGAGCAAATTACAGTATGTACATTTTTAATTGTTTCAAGTTTAAAATTATTCGTATTTGGTAGACTGAATTTTGCATGAATATCTAAGTTCATTTAGTACTGCATTTGTTATTTTCCTTTTTTCAGTTAAGTTCATTGAATTGTTAATCTTTGGAAATGTTTATATCAGTTAGTGCAATCACCTAATGGAGAACACTGCCTTTATGTCCATTTATTCTAGAAGAATTTGATATATACAGTAATCACCATATTTATCCTGTCAAAAATCAAAACTGCTTACGGTATTTTACTCAGGAATATTTAATTAATTTTACTATATTAGGTTTCTCCACTACCTCATGAACAGAGCGGGCGTTACTCCTACGAACCGAAGTGCGAAGCGCGGTCAGGGCCGCCAATAAATGATCGTTCTTTCTTACTTAAATCACAAAATCTACTTAATAACACTAACGATTTTGACTGGGCATTCAGCATTTTAGACTGAGCCAGAAATTAGACTGGGCGCTTTCAACAGATAAAGAAACAGAGCAGGTGTGACTACCGTCTGTTAAGGTAGTGGAGAACCCTGTATGAATGTAGGTTTTAGAAAACAATAATAAGTGATTCAATCACAGACTATGATAATGCAAAATATAGCTGCAAAGCAGGGATAACGAGTTTCTGCTGCTATGTAAACATAACGGGTCAAAATTATAATCCGGGTAGGCATACTGGTAACCATGTGGTCATATAAAAGTAATGAAAATTGAAAAGCTAAATAACATGACCCTACCCAGTTTTGATAGCAGGCCTACAATACGATCATCGGATTACTTACCTCTGTCCTACTGGGGTCTTGGTGTGATAATAGAGATAAACTTGGAATTTTATATACATAAGGCTGAATCTATTCACTATTGTATTATTGTTATGCTGTAGCTTAATGCATGACGAAAACTTCCTCAAAAAACTGATTTCCGTCTACAGACGGACGAACGAAAACCGAACGCAATAGCCCGCTGGGACTAAAGTCCCAAGTGGGCTAAAAATGTAGAAATTTAGAAATTTTCAAAATACCCACTCCGGCCCAGATTCGATCGTGGGCCAGCAATTCAAACGACTGAGGCTGTACCTCTGTCCCATGGAGGACTTGTTATAAAAGATCAGGAGATACGATGTTAAAAGTTTGAATGCCAAGTTTAAGTATTTTGCTATTGTTGTTGTGTTCACAAGCGTGAGCGGAGTTAATCCCTATATTGTGTCAGAAATATGTGAGGTTTTTGGACATTTTAGACCCCTCTGTGGCCCTATGGCTGCGATTATCAACAAAACCGTTCATTTCACCAATGCGTATCAATATGATTTAGGTATATGGTAAGTTTCAAGTAAATTCGTTAAGAAATGAAGTATGACTTTTGGAGGTTTTCTGTTTGAAAACACGCCAAAACAACGTTTTTGGACATTTCAGACCCCTCTGTAGCCCAAACGGCTGCTAGTATAAAAAATTCCTTAACTATGCGCATGAGTATCGATATGATTTAGGTATATGTGAAGTTTCAAGTAAATCCGTTAAGAAATGAAGGAGCACTATGACTTTTGGAGGTTTTCTGTTTGAAAGCCTGTAGAATAATAAACACGCCTAAAATGATAGAATCTGCAGAAACTCTAATTAATGTTAATGATACGCACTTGTTAGGATCAGCTCCATGTTGTAATAGATATTCAACAATCAATTCATGGCCTTCATAACAGGCTCCAAAAAGCGCAGTTTGTCCATCTTCATTAGGATTATCAATAGGTACACCTGAAATATTCATCGATACAGTTACACACTATAAAACATATGTAATAATGATAATTCGGGAACAGGACAATTCCCTCACCCTTATATATCGTTTTCAATGTGAGAAAAAGTATAAATTTATATCATATTAGAGGTTAGGTTTTTAGGGTGAGTTTTAGTTTATTTCTTATAATTTATTTCTTCAGATTGAAATCAATACATGAGGGGGAATTATCATGGGGGAGGGAATTGTCTTAGAATCGTTATAATGAGGGTAGATCAGATTCTGGCAGATTCTGTTATAACTACAAGCCTTTTTCATTTACCTGAATTCAGACACTATGCACCGAGGCAGCATGTGGAGAAAAATTGTTGAATGTACCGACATAATGTAATTGTATTTACCTCGACTTAATGCTTTTTTGATGTATCTCTTACTTGCAGTGATAGCTCCTCTGTGTAAAAGCTCTGTTAAATCATCTCTGTTATCACCGTGTACAAAACTTATGTCTCTAAGAGCCATCTGTAAAAACATTCTGAATGTCAATTAATGAAATACAGTAAACTCTGCATAAGTCAGATCATTAAGGACCAGGCGAAAATTATACGATTTAGAAAAAATCCAACCTCTGAGTTAGTCAGATTTCTTCAATATGATGGAAAAACTACGACTCAGGCCTATACAATCTAAATCCGTAAATTTATAAAGAAGGAATGAAAATATGAAAATGTTTTGATTAATGCTTAAAATCTTGCATCCTGTGTATTAAAAAGTCAATCCAACGATCTTTTTATCAAGCCTCACTTCCCAGTAACAGAATGTCGGGAACAGTCAGTGAACTTTCATAAATGAATTCAAATTAATACAGTGAATTCAAATAATCCATTAATTCACTTGCTTTTTAAATTCAGAAATTTTTGTCTGTTTCAACATTTTAACGCTGTAGGTATCTATGAGTGGACGATGTACATTAATTGTGTAAAGTATTAACGGATATCATCTATGATATAATGTCTTGTCCCTTAGCGTAACTAGATGAGGTGGTACACCTCTCATGCCCGCTCTAACACATATATTGGACAAATTGGTCATAGATACTGCATTTGCTTATTAGCAACTGGTGGGGTGTATCATTCGAGGTAGCCTATGAAAAATTATTGCTACCTTCTGTTTCCTAGTGTGTCACACTGGAAGGCAATGAAGCACATTTTAATAGGGAAGTACATGTACCTTGAACCATACCCTGTAAACCAAGTGTGAACCAAATCTGTCGATATTTGGAGCCTATCGCACTTACATCATTTTCCAGTACTGCCCCCTAGTGGTCATAACTTAAAGCAATTCAAGCCAATCTTAAAGTAGGATCTACCTTTGATTTTGCCCTAGGCCTACCAGTATACAAAGTTTCAATAAAATCAATCCATGTTCAGAGGTTCTATCTTGCTAATGTCGTTTTGTTATGGCTCCCCCTGGTAGTCATAACTTCTAGTGAATCAAGCCTATTTCAAATGTGGATGTAGCTTGCATCATGTCCCACCTGTCTAAAAAGTTTGAATAAAATCAAACGAAATTTGGAGGCTCTATTATGTTTTTTATCACCATTGTTTTTTAGTGCCGCCCCCTGGTGGTCATAACTTAAGGCGAATCATGCTCATTTTAAATAGGATCTACCTTGCATCATGCCCTACCTGTGTACAAAGTTTGAAGAAAATCGATTGAGATTTGGAGGCTCTATCGCGCTAACATGGTTTTTTAGTGCCACCCCCTGGTGGTTGTAACTTTAAGCGAATTGCGCTCATTTTAAATAGGGATCTAACTTGCATCATACCCTACCTGTGAACAAAGTTTGAAGAAAATTAATTGAGAGGCTCTAATTTGGAGGCTCTATCGCGCTAACATTGATTCGAGTGCTGCCCCCTGGTGGCCAAGTCTTGAATAAGATGAACTCCAATTCATACCCATTCACCTTCCCCCGCTTGCCTCTACATCATAGGCTACTAAATTTTCAAAGTCATACATCAAGGACTTTGAGATAGAAACAGTTAGGCCTACAGCGGTGGTGGCGACAACGGTGGCAGACTGACAGGTGCAACACTGCCCCTTGGCAGCATTTACAGTGGAAGCAGCGGGGAGGGTACCATTGTAGGGGGTAAAACGAGTACTTAGTAGTCACAAGTAGCGTTAGGCCTACCTGCTTAAAACAAGCGGTTGACCACCTCTAACCACCTCAGCCTGTAAGGGGAACAACATTTGATGGAATGGAAGAGGAACAAACCCTAGCTTGTTACCAATGCTTTGGAAAATGTTTTTTTGATAATCTGATGAAAATGCCCAATCAAAAAAGAGCTTTATCGACGATAACTAACTATAGTTTAGAACAAACCCCAACAATTTTTTTCAAAATAGGGTTAAGGCTACTTGCGGCGGCATTCCTGCAGCAAGGGAAGAAAACATATCGCTAACACTGACTTGGGGACTGTAATTGTTGTAGGTCCATCGTGTGCACAGCTCGCATCTGCACCTATTCCAGTTTGGTAATTAATAAATTATGATTAAAAACGAATGAAAGGAAAGCCCACCCCCAAAAAAGGCCAATATTGGACTTGCTCTCGTCTCTACGTAGCGAATTTGTAGTTTTTCAAACAATCGTTCCAAATATCTTTACAATTTCTGGCTTGAATAGGTGTAAGATTTATCATTCATTCATCCAGTCAAAACTCGATTTGATGATACCTTCTGTAAATTCCGCGATGAAAAACTATCAAAATTGCCTCTGCACCTGTCTTCGAAACCTAGCACCTGGTGGGTTCGAATCCCATAAAAAAAAATTGGTTAATGCTCAAATCCTCTTTGCACTCCGATCCTCCGATCCGAGGTTAATGATGCTTCCTCAAAGTTTGATAGTTAGTGTAAAAAACGAATACAATTTTATGGTGAAATAAATATTTAATAAACATGGATACTACACAATACCAGAATGGACAACAAACAAGGCCTACTGCCACAATATAATATCGTTTACAAATAAAATTTCAAACGACTAATGCATTTAAAGCAAGTCATTTACACATTATAGAACTAGTTTATGAAACTAGTATAAAATATTATAGATCACACATAAAACATGTAATCAATACAATAATATGATTTATCTACAAAAAAATATTAAGCATTATGTACATCGATTTCCCTCATGAAATCAGATTTAAAAAATCATCCATCTTCCAACGAACACTTCTTTCAACTACCTTTTTACAGGATTCAAAAATGGGCCAAAAATCAGCTGCCTAAAATTACATGAGAGACGTAAATATTGCAATATTGAGTGTCACATTTCAAAAATGGAAGAGCAACCAACAGAACATAATGTTTAATTTTTTACTCAGATATAACTCTTTTGAAATAAATTGTGGAGTATTGATGCATAGCAAACAAATCAAATAAATCAAATAAATTACATATCCAAAGCCCACTTAAGTTACCATATAAACTTATGCTTTTAATAAGTTAATTCTGCAAGTATAAAACAAGCGCTACTGAACATAGCATATACATGCAATAAATATGCAGATAATGATACTAATTTATTCATGATTTTCAATTAGTATAAATTCAATTAATCCAAAAACATAGTCGAACCCTATTTTTGAAACTGGCAGTGAATTATTTGTTGATAAATATCATTTCCTAAAAACATATACAATCTATACAAAATTAATTACAATCAAATCAATTATTTACACAATTTCATTCAGGTTTTAGTATGTACCTTTTATTTTACTATGTACATAAATTATATACTCATAATGTAATTCGTAAAAAACACTATTCTACATTTTTATGGAAATTCATATTTGTGTATCTAAAATATAGCATCGATCTGAGACAAGACACAAAGATCAACCAGTGATTTAGAAATATCCAATTTCAATCATTTATCTATCTACCATTACAACATTTGTTATAAAATACTAGAATTCCATGGCTTATTTACCATGTACAACTAACTTACATACATAAAAGTAAATACCGTAACTACGGCAGCATTGATCAGAAGTAATCTTTCTCTGAATTACAGAGTTATCATTTTTAGCCTTTTCTTTAATTTACACAAGTTTAGGATGGACACACTTTTCAAGATTTTACGATTTTTTGTATATCATATCTATCAATACATTTTACTGATATTACACAAGTATATATATATATATATATATAATATCATATATATCATGAGATCAGTCCCTGATGTTATTTGGTCCATGAATTCATTTACAAATATGAGGTAGATTAGAAGATTATGAGGTCTTATCATAAATATATCTATTTGGTGATCGCATTCAAAATTGCTTATTCATTCTCCCTTCATCTTGAATCAATTGTTTATTCTTATTATTATTGACTAGAAAATCGATAGATATTATTTCGTATGAGAATATGAATACATGGACTTTCAGAAAAAGGTATTAATTACTAATTCAAAAATTATTTGAAGGGACCATATGTTATAACACATAACCTGTGTGATCCTTAACAATAAATCGGTTGCCTCATGAATGTCAACTAATAAATATCATGGGCTTTACAAGTCTCCCTTCAGAGGACCAATATTTCCCGGTTCTATTTCTAAATTCGAAAAGACATCTTAAAACTCTAAATGGCTAAAGATGCCATTGTTAGATTATCTAAAATGTTTCATCTTGAATATGGACAGTCTCAAATGCTTTTGCCACCTTTGAGTAAGAATAGCATATATCGTAGCTGGTATGGAAGGTTTTCATTAATGATAATACCAATGAAAGACAGACTATTTTGATGGTTTGCATCATGATGGAATTATGCTGCCTAGTCATGTGCTCAAGATTGCATGTTAAAATGAGTATAAATCATTATATCATTGTTACATGTGTATCTAACAAGAAATTAATTTCATCGCAACCACATCTATGAAAGATCTATAACATTTAAAATAAGTACAAAAGTCATCCGAATTCTTTCCATCCATTTGAATTAAAATCTAGCGTGTAAAAGTTAAAAGTCATAATCAAAACAGCGTTTTCGAAATTCAAAGATTTAAAATGAACATGTGGAACAATAGAATGAATGTCACAGCACTCACTTCACTATTACCACAGAAACACTGGTAGTAATGATGTACTACTACAAACAAAATAAGATATACAAAAAATGTATAATTCACTTGTACATAATGATATGTACAAAGTAATCATAACATGCAAAATTGCAGGAGTCCAAGCAATCATCAATGCCAAGTGTGACTATAAAATCATCAACACAATAAGAAGACAATTTGTTAAAAACGTGAGTGTACAGGTAGAAAACGAAAAATAACTGTTAGCTCAGATCTATGAACTGCTCGTATAATAGGAGGGTAAGTGACTATAACATCTGTATAGTAAATATCAATATACGTTCGCTTAAAATTCGATTATTTACAATTTAAAGAGTTCCCAATAGGGGTCTAAGTTAAAATGCTTAATAAACTTGTTAATAATATAACATTCAAGTATACAATACTACATCAATAATCTTTACAGATATTGCAAATTGTATGTAAAAGGCGGTTCATTAGAACCACATTTGGTATGGACCCGTCATTATACATTTTGGTTTTTTCCAGCGCGTTATTACACTGGGTGTTGTTTGTGCCGTGCCATAATTCACCGGTGCTTCCCACAGATATTTGTATTCCGGCGGCTGGAATGGTGGAATATCTGCATCTTCCTTGTAGTCCGATTGCATACTCTGCATTTTCAATTTGAGTTCCGTCTGTTCAGCTTGTTCAGCTGCTCGAGCGGCTTCTTGATCTTTGCGTTTGTTTTCCATTTTTTCCAACCACATATCATATCCGTGGTGAGGCGCGTTTAACGTCTTGTGCTGATAGAGAACTAAACTTATCCTCGTCGGAAAGTAACGATTCGGTTTTTTCATCGAAGTCGTCGCGTGAAGCTCGCGCTTGGCTACTTCGAACAGAACGGCACCGTGAGACAACGCTATAGCAACGCCTCCGACGTCACTTCTTTTGAAACTTTCTTCATTATCGGAATAATACTCGCGATCTTCTGGTACATTCGGAGGTTGAACCACTTTCACGGAATTAATTTGTTCGTTTTTTACTGAATGAGTTGTTGCTGCCTCTTTGTTCATTTGATGAACGTCGAACATTACATTTTGCTGCCTTTGTTGTTGTTGGAACGAAGCGCCAAAATTGTTCACACTAGGATCGTGTTTTACTGAATTTCTAAATGCATGTTGGGGTGGAAACTTCATTTTCATATCGTCACTATCAGTGAATGCATACGGATCATACGCTTCACGTTTTATTGGACCAGGTAGATTGAAGTCCGTTGTACAGTTTTTATCAACTGTCGAAGAGTTCTTATTTCCATTGACACTTTGCTGAGCGCTGAACAAATTCTGTGAATGAGGACTTGCTGGAGGACAAGATCGATTTGGTGGACTTAACATATCCGTATCGAATGGATTAGTTAGGACAACTGTATCTCTTTTAGTTTCAGATTTGCTGAGATCTAGAGCAAAATCAGCACAAAGATGTTGTAGATTCGCTAAAGGATTTGCAGCTGATGCACTTGGGAGGTGTTTTTGATGTGCTTCTAGCGGTCGGCTATGAAACAATTCCTGGTTTCCAATTTGCTGCGAATGAGCAGAAGGAATTGCTGGTTGCTGAAGCTGGCTGACTGTGGTTTGATTTGTATTTAGATTACTCGCACATGTCACAGAAGCATTGTTGGTGGGTTTTTGAGCTGTAGGCAGAGACTTCAAAAAGTCCTCAAATGAGGTTTGTGGCATATCACCGATGGTAGGTTTCGGATACAAATTGAATGGCTGAAGATTAGGAGGACACCAGCTGTTGGAAGTAGCTTGAAACATTGAGGCAGACAGATCCCCACTGGCTGATTTTGGTAAAGCATCTGGTTTTGAATCGGCAACATTTTGAGACAAGATCGGTGTAGAACTTTCTCGTAATGCAAAATTATATGATAACTGCTGAGCAGGAGACATCTTTGATGTTATATTAGGGTCCTGAAGAGTTTCTTGCGTGTAACCCACCACATTCGCAGCATTGTCCGAGTGCCCAATTGATCCAGATGGATTTGAATTGGATATGTTTTTGTTGGCTGTTGGAGATTTGAACATAGATGAATCAGATTGTGCATTATTTGATGGTACAAATCCCTGTGAATTTGAAGCAACTGTCGTTGGTGGGACAGGTGAATTTGTGATCTTCTGGCTAAATGTTGCAACAGAATTTTCACCAAAAAGTACTTTATTTGGAGGCTGTTGAGCATAAGTGGCATTAGTTTCTTTGGAAGATAGTGTAGTAACTGGATTCACAGTTGTTGCAT
>JAYMFW010075433.1:0-10605 GCA_036785005.1 Tubulanus punctatus | reverse complement strand
ATCTTTTGGTACCATTTCTATTCAAATTTCACATTAACGGGGCTAATTTGCATAATACACGTACAAATCAAAAACCCGTTCTTTATGTTTTGAACTATCTCCTATGATAACTTCATATCAAGTTTGAAAAAAAATCCGGTCAACTTTGAGCGCGAGACTGATATTTTCGATAAAGCTTAACTACCCAGAATCAGGACAAATATGGCATGCTAATCGGCCACTTTGCAATTTTATGCCCTATTTGTTTCATGTAGGTTCGTCCAATATCGATAACTATAATACTTTAATAAAATCAAACATCATTTAATAGAATTTGGACAAAAAGTGCTTAAAATCTACAATTTGGTAAAAAAGATGGCCGCCATTCGGCCATTTTGAATATGATTACAACCACCAACAATAGGGTTCATCCTCGGCCCACCATGGACCTATCATAAAAATTTCATGAATTTATTTCAAACGGTATTTGAGTTATCGCGTATACATAAAGTCCACGCGGACGAGACGCCATCAAAACCATAATATACCCCGCCGACTTCATCGGTCCGGGGGATATAATTATAATTTTGTTATGAAATAGTTTATCAATAGATGGCTATACACAAAGTATTTTTATGTGCAAAGTTGTTTTGTAATGTAATGATTTATAATTCAATAATTTAGCCACTTCACCAGCTCCACGGGCAACACTTCCTAGAAGATTTATAAGTGTTATTTTGTAAAATGTACAATTTCCTCCATATACCATGTCTATGGTCAAAGTGTAATAAACAATTCGTAATTTGTAAAAACTCGGTGAACACCAAATCTTGCTGTGCTGATCACGGCTATAACCCATTGCATGATGAACACTTGCTCAAAAAACTTCAAAACAGGTCAAAATAGCCAAAGAGGGCGCTATACTACGCCATGATAAGACTCGGTGAACCCAAATCTTGCTGTGCTGATAGCCCTAGGGTAGGTAGACCTACATATCAAATATCAAGGCTATAGCACATTGCATGATGAAAATTTCCTAAAAAAAACTTCAAAACAGGTGAAAATAGCCAATTTCAGGGAATTGAAGAGGGTGCTATACTAGGCCATGATATCATAGACTCGATGAACCCAAATCTTGCTGTGCTGATGAAAGATATAGCCCATTGCATGATGAACACTTCCTCAAAAACTTCAAAACAGGTGAAAATAGCCAATTTCAGGGAATTAAAGAGGGCGCTATACTAGGCCATGATAAGACTCGGTGGACCCAAATATTTCTGTGCTGATAGCCCTAGGGTAGGTAGACCTACATATCAAATATCAAGGCTATAGCACATTGCATGATGAAAATTTCCTTAAAAAAACTTCAAAACAGGTCAAAATAGCCAATTTCAGGGAATTGAAGAGGGCGCTATACTAGGCCACGATAAGACTCGGTGGACCCAAATCTTGCTGTGCTGATATCGCTAGGGTAGGTAGACCTACATATCAAATATCAAGGCTATAGCACATTGCATGATGAAAATTTCCTTAAAAAAACTTCAAAACAGGTCAAAATAGCCAATTTCAGGGAATTGAAGAGGGCGCTACACTAGACCATGATATCATAGACTCGGTGAACCCAAATCTTTCTCTGCTGATGAAAGGGATAACCCATTGCATGATGAACACGATGCCATGATAACACTCGGTGGAACCAAATCTTGCTGTGCTGATAGCCCTAGGGTAGGTAGGTACCTACATATCAAATATCAAGGCTATAGCACATTGCATGATGAAAATTTGATATCATAGACTCGGTGAACCCAAATCTTGCTCTGCTGATGAAAGGTATAACCCATTGCATGATGAACACTTCCTCAAAAAAACTTCAAACAGGTCAAAATAGCCGATTTCATGGAATTGAAGCTACTATAAGGCCATGATAGACTCGGCGGACCCAATTCTTACTGTGCTGATAGCCAAGATAGACCTACATACAGGGATCCCAACGGCCAAGCATGAAAAGTTTTGAATGATAAGGGGGTCCCGGGAATACAGAAGGGCTCTCACGAGGACGTTCATTATGAGAAGTTCTGAGTAGGGAAGTAACTTTATATAAGTTTATCATTCCTTTGTTTTGTAAATTTTGTCTACACTGTTTAAATGTTCACACGTAACTTTATTTATTTAGTAATATACTCTGATGCGCGTAAGGACCAATAAAATTTTGATTGAATTGAAAAGAATCATCTATATGAGATACTTCAATGTAAGCCCGAGTCCCAATATATCGGTCGGACTAATCATATTGTATACGCTGCACTAAAAAATTCAATAAAATCAGTGTAAGAGACGGCTAAACAACTAGAGAATCGGCGATACGCAGTTCTTACGCTTTTACGGTCGAACGCGAATTACCGATCCCGGGACCTGAAATTGCAGTGACCAACCGACCCTACCCCCATTTCTCAATGGATTTACATCAATCTCAGGAATGGCAAAATGAACGAAAAAGGTCGGAAATCTGCCACATGTAGGAAGATTGTGATCAAATTTCAAGTTTTCATGTAACATCAAAAACCGACATTTTTCTTGAAAATATAGGAAAAATAGGAGGTTTTTGTGGTATAAAGGAGATTTATATGATTCCTATATGAAATTAAGACATACAGGAAATATAGGAGTGGCTGGGAGGTCTGTATTCTATAACTAAAAATATGACACCAGATAGGCTGGGAGGTCCGCACTTAGTTCAAACCTTGCCTTGCCATCACCCTAATGGAATGGGAAAATGTTGAACCATAGTAACGTATGTCACCATTCTCAGGCTATAATGGCACAATCAAAGTAATTTTGAATTGTGTCATTGCTGTAAATAGTATTTCTATTTGTCCACACATGTGTACATCAGGTAGGCCTACAAGGAGATCGTCTCATTAATAAGAAAAATTCTATACTTACTGTAAGTCTGGCTTTATTTTCATTGAGTTCTCTTCTATTTTTGCTCCTCGACGTATTTTCTTCCATTCGACTCTGTGTTCACATACAAATTATTAAATATCGACCCTTTTGCTGTCAGCCGATATTCCAAACATGTTTCTCAAGACAGCCAAAAAATCACCAAAAATGACTAGCTAGCCTGGGTATGTAACTCGCACTCAGACCTGGTAGCACATGCTTGTTCCACAAAATCCAACACCATCCCTAACAACCCAAATCCTAGAGTAGTGCTAACTTTACAAAATACCCATTTCCACGGCAAATCTAGGGGATGCTTTAAAAATTCACCCCTTTTCACAGTATATCCAAGGGATGAAAGATAGTGGATTTTCCAATGTTCAGGAACAATATACTGGGTGATGACTGGCAACATTTCAACATTCTTAGATGCAAGTCCAAGTTACTTAATCTCTTATAGAATTTCCTAATTTTCCAGATTGTTGGCCCAAGTTGTTGGTGATCACCTTTTGATTTGTGTCATAGTTTCAAAAAAGTACCATTTTTTCAATATCTCGGGTGTTTCATCCGGAAAAAACAAATTAATTAATTTCTAGGCCGTAGAGTACCTCAAATTTATACCCTTTCCCCGTGAAAATCAGGACGCGGATGAGGTAAGTGACATATACCCGGGCTAGCTAGGTTTGGATCCCTATCTAAAGCCACTAAACAATATGAACTAGAATGTATGTCTCCAGGGATTGCAGAAACATATTAGGCCTATGATTATATGGTAGACTCCGCCTACCTCGGATCCAGCTATGTCGAAAATCCACTCACCACAGACAAAAGAAAAAACATCATTAGCTCGAAATTCGCCTACCTCTGACGGAATTTTCTGGTCCCCATGAATCTGGGGTAGTAATAATGCAGTCCACTGTAATAAAGCATATTCTCAACTCTAAAATCAAGTTCCCCAAGATAATCCATGTGCACGGACTATATGGTGTACATAAAGTGTCATGATTTAGTAGAAATCCAGAAAGTGGCAAAAGCCAAAAAAAATACAACGTTCTAAATATTATGCATATCAAGGGCCGAAGGATAGTGTTAAAAATACGAAATTCATTTCTTGGACGTCCCTAGAAATTAGAAAAAATACGGAAATCCGTATTTATACGGAAAATTTTCAGCCCTGCAATTAAGTAAAGAAAATAAATTCGTAAAGTCCGAAATATGTAAAATTCAAGAAGTGTATTGAGCACGACGTTTCGACTGAACGCTATCACACATCATCAGGTACTAACGTATAAGGTGATAGGTGATTTCGCTCTGACAATTGCTTGCTTCGAGGCAATTCGTTGGATGTAATGAAGAAGTTTGAATTCGTTGGATGGTTCGCGAAAATTGGCTTCACTGCACCGCGCAGAGTTTGCTTACGTCAAAAAGTCAAATTTCCGGAAATGTGTTAATTTTGTGAACAGAAAATGTGAATAAAAATAGTGTTGTAATAAATTTTTTCACACCATGAATAAACTTGAGAAAGATTTTTGTGCATAAATGTTTCAATGTAAAATTGGAAGGATTTGTGCAGTCATTTTGGAGGGGATGTAGGCCTATTTTGACGGATTGAGCAGTTTTGAGATTTGCTATCAGCTAAAAACTTTCAAATTTTCATAAAACACAAAATAACACCAAAAAGTGAGATTTTCTATTTTTTCTTGAAAATATAGGAAAAATAGGAGGTTTTTGTGGTATATAGGAGATTTATAGGATTCCCATATAAAAAATATGAAATATAGGAAATATAGGTATGATTTTATACACATACATGTATTTTATGCCCATGAGGACCAATGAAAACTACTAAAACCGATGACGCAAACAGTCTACAATTATTCTGATCAAAACACTTCTGGTTAGGGAGGAATCTGAAGATTCAAATTGATAACAAAAGTACTAGTACAGTAATTATGCACTAGCAGTGCCTCTCTTAATCAGATTAATCAATAGTTTCCTGATACCGCAAAAGAGACATTTCATTTCCACCCGAATAGACCAGACACACTTTTTTAGTGAAATTTCGATTTTTAGTGAAATTTTTTTACAACTTAGTTTCTTTCAGTTTTTCAAATTGAGTACAGCCTTCAGGCTCGGGGAGGGTCATTGTGTTTGCGGTTGTATGTGGTATCAGAACGAGGTTGTATGTTTACGGTTGTATAGTTTATACTTGCCCGATTTACTATTATCTATTCAAATATTAGTTCCTACTGCCGTGACGGAGATTGTATATAAAATGTGAATGCTATACTGAAAGAGCACTAGTCGTCGCCGTTAACTGTCCGGCAGGTAGTCGTAGTATATTTGAGACAGAACAAATTGTAAGTTGTATTATTTTATCCGGTAATTATCATAACTATGCTACTATTTTTTCTTTGTAGTCAACAAACAAAAATCATAGAATAAAACCGTTGAAATATTATATATCGCTGTTATTGCTTGTTCGCTTTCGTTGAGAAAACCTTGCACTATTTATCTCTCTGATATCTTGTTTTTTTATGTACCATCTTTGTATATGTATTCTATTGATAGTGTTGAAATAAATTTATATCTATATACAGGGTGATTAAAAAGACTTTTCTTTTTTAATACGTTTTTTGCTAACTAAAATAGACTTTTAAAATTTGAAAGATAATAAGAGGATATTAAGAAATTTTATTCCGCCAAAAATCATGATAATCCTGTTATCATGGAATCAGGTATCACAATTTTAGAATATATCACCAATTTTCAACAATTTCTGTCGTTAAGGATTTATAACATTTATCAAATCTCAGGGAATCAAGTTAAAATACGCTTTACAATCAATCAAAGAAAGTTTATTGTTTCGAATTGGTATCGACATAATTCCTACGTTGCAGTCGTCAGAAAGTTTCAAGCTCAGTACCAAGAGATGCCGACACAATCATCGATTATGCGACTTGTCCAGAATTTTGAAAGCCATGGGACACTTCACAACAACCAAGCTGGATCTTTAAGTCGACCGCGAACATCATGCTTTGGTGAATCAGTTGATATTGTAAGAGTAAGAGTGATAGAGATAAATCCGAAAAAAAATCACTTTGAAGATTGTCGAAAGGAACCGGCTTTGGCATATTTGCCATGTCTGAGAATCTGGAAACAAGCCTTAGACTCTACCCATACAAGATACAGACCGGCCAGAATCTACAGAAGAAAGATCAAGATCCACGCATACCATATGATGAATGGCTTATTAGAAAGCAGAAAAATAGCCCTGAGATGTTAAAGAATGGCTGGTTTACTAATAAGGCACATTTCCATCTATCCAGTTATGTAAACCGGCAGAATTGCAGATTTTGGGGTACAGAAAACCCTCATCAGATGTTGGAAAGACCGCTCAAGTCAAGATTTTTCCCCAGAAAATGCTCCATTGTTGGAAAATGGCTAATCCCGGAAAACATGATTTTGGTTGCCATGCCTACATAATCCACATT
This sequence comes from Tubulanus punctatus, assembly GCA_036785005.1. NCBI lineage: Eukaryota > Metazoa > Nemertea > Palaeonemertea > Tubulaniformes > Tubulanidae > Tubulanus > Tubulanus punctatus. The sequence goes on along the minus strand of JAYMFW010075433.1, from coordinate 4,192 downwards.
TTAAATCGATACCAAATAAAATTTTATTCAACATGGATTTCAGACAACTTTTTGAAATAGCTTAATTACTCTGGTAATTATCATCAAGTCAAAATGGTTGCGTTTTTTATGAATCACTCTGTATAAGGATATTTGGGGAATTCCCATTGATTTAGTGAATCATAAAAAATTTGACTCACCACTTCACTTTCACTATTTTTCTCCATACTTTCTTCCATTTCTAACTTGTTAGTCATAATCTGCAATATGAAAATAAACAAATTAAAATCCACACAAATAATGAAACTGTAATAAATAAACATTATCTTATCTTATCTTATCTTAATAAAGAGCCCAAGGCACAAGCTGCTATTTGAAACAAGAGGCTAATGCCTCTAGGCCCACTTGGCACGACATACTACTTGATGTGATATATGATATATTTATTTTCAAATAATAATTTACAGCATTGTGAAATAAGATACAGAATACAGTAAATTAAAATTTGGAGGGTGCTGTAGAAGCAAAAAACTTATTCAAAACAGTGAAAACCGTTTTGTTACAGCCCCTCGGAAAAGTATAAATATTGAAAAATCAACTTTAATTTCATCACCAATAATTTTTAGTCTTACATGTAAATCATCATTCATAAATGATTGTGTTGGGAGCCATACGTAAATGTGTACCTGACTCGACACACGCGGAAAAACCTGGGTTTTGGACAAAAAGTTCAAGGCTGGTCTTAAATACCATACCTCAGGTTCACCTTCCTATACTTTAGTTTAAATGAAGACTATGCAGAAATTTATTGCGATAAGATTGGAATACGATTCACCAAGACCTTCAAGGGCGGTTCCAGGATTTCTGATAAGAAGGGGGGTGGCGCTAAAATGCCAATTTTGCATTGGTCTCATTTGAGTGAGCACCAAAAAGGTGTGACAGGCATACATAGGGGGATTTGGGGGTCCTCCTCCAAATAAATTTTGAAAAAATCAAAGCTATTTCCGAAAAAAAATATTTTGCTTAGCCGAAAAATGGGGGGCACATGCCGGTGGAGCCCCCCCCCCCCCCCTTATATCCGCCTTAACCTTGGTGTCTGTATACCACAGACACGAAGAGCAAGGCACGAGGCACAAACGTCTCAACAACACAACAGAAATTTAGAAGATTACCGACCGCGTTTGCCGTTCGGTTGAGGTCAACTGCGTAACCACTACGCCACGAGGCAGCGATGCAGAATTAGTGGACTTTTAACAGCGACCTCCAGGTCTCCGAAGACGACACCTTACGACAATAAAATATATATATATGAAGCATTTTTCGATAAATTGTCGTATTCTACGAACTTCAAAGAAACACGCACGTGGCGCTTTATTGACTCCTTTGACCTTGAGGTGGCCCGGAGACAAAACACGTTTACAGTACAATAAGGATTGGATTCCTGGACTCGCGGGAATAGATATGATCCCCTAACACTTAAACCCTAAAACAGGGGCGTATGCAGGAAAAAAATCCAGGAGGGTGACTAATATATGGATGTACTAACCGCGAACGATCGAATTAGGCCCGAGCCATGCGCATTCGTGCGTATTTCTGTTCGCATGAAATACGCATAGTGTGTCAGCTCTTGCCCATGCGAATTTTGCCTGCAAATCGTTGTACGAAAAAATACGCACGTATCTGACATGTTTGATATTCGCTGCGTATTGCGTAAATATACGCATAGTGTGTCATGGGCTTTGGTTGCCAGGAAATGACCTTTAAAACTACCCCCTTTTAAGGTATCCCCTACATCAAAAATCCTCGGAAAAGTGCCCCTTATATTTTCTGAATTCAGAACAGAGACGAATCACACAAATTAAGCAGGGTAAAAAATCGAAAATTGGCTTATTTTTTGCCTGACTTTCGGAGGGGCACCTTAGAGAGAAAAGGGGGTCACGTGACCCCTCGGATCCGCTCCTGATATTTAATAATGAAGAAATTTGACCATGAATTTTTTTCACATTGAAAAAGACAAGGACAATTTCAAGTTAAGAGGCAGGGGTCCGGACCCCAGAGACCCATTTTAGATCTGCCACTAATTATAGCGTGTCCGTTATAAGCGATACTGTAACAGTAACCAACATTGAAGTAATTATTGACTGGAGGAAGCTGTGGATACCAGTGGATTATCATAGTTTCCGTCAACCATGTTATTTTGGCAATTATTACCTCAAGAGCCGACCGACTTATAGTCTCAATGAGACAGTTTACAGTTTCTATCCGCCATTTTGTAGTTCAAGAAAATTCGAAAAATTTGCCCAACAATGGGGTCCCGCGGTACCCTGACAAAATGGCGGATAGAAACTGTAAACTGTCTCATGGTATAGACTTTCAGTGATGCTGTTGCAGTGGCGGTTCGAGGATTTTATGCAGGGGGGGCTGACATTTTTTGATTGAAGATTTCTTATTGTTCAAAGAATTGTTATTTATATAAGAGTTGCAAGTTCTAACTTATTTTGTCTTTACTGTAGACTGATCAACGGCAAGGAAATAGTTTCTAATGACGTTTCTGACCCTTTATATTGTGTATCTAAAAGACTTAAATATTTTCTATGTTTAAGAATTTAGCTTTTCAAAAAGGGGGCCCTGTCACCCCCAATATCCGCCCCTGTGTTGTTACACTGTTGACAATCATGTTCACCCCCCCCCCCCCCCGCTCCTCAAAACTTAAAGTCCCAATAAAACCTGTAACTTATTTCTAACTTTAATTAGCAAATCTGGAAATCCAAATTGCATTTTACGGAACACCCTGCAAGAAAATCACAATAATTCAACTCACGAACTTAATTTTCACTTTATACCACTACATCACGATATCTGCGCTGGTCATGTGCTCCCGTCTCGACTCTTGAAGCTACTGTTACCGAATAACCCTTAGATATTGTCGCCAAGCCCAGAACTCATCACTCGTAACAAATCTGGTCTTTCGTTTCACTGACATATTTCAATAGCCGCCGAAACATCGCATGGACTGTGTATAGAATTTAGTTGAATAAGCTATAAACCATCCCTAGCGCTCGGCAGCCAATCAGAGAGCCAGAGGAATGTGAGTAGTTTATTTCCGATAAACCTGAATATTAAAGGCGTTTTATCTAAGCGAATCGTATATCGAAGCGATTAGCTTGCCGTGTACTTGTCATGAGACCAAATCGAATTGTCCTAGATAAATGAAACGGCGTACTCGCCTGTAGTTTGAAAATGGCCGACTTGAAACAACGTATCAAATCGCATCGAATCGTCCTCGGAGACGATTTGGTCGATTAGGGTACGCGCGTTGGGTAATCACTCAGATAAATACGCCGTGTAGGTTAATCGTTGTAGGCGATTTGGTTAGATAAATGACTTTATCAAATCGCTTCGATACGATTCGCATAAATAAAAACGCCTAACAGCGATAACGAGTTCCTGCCGCCATGCATGTAAAGGTAACGGGTCAAAATTATAATCCGGGTAGGCATACTGGTAACCATGTGGTCATATAAAAGTAATGAAAATTGAAATTCTAAATAACGTGTCCCTACCCAGTTTCGATCCCAGGCCCACAATACAATCATCCAATGACTTACCTCTGTCCTACGGGGGTCTTGGTGTGATAGTAGAGACAAACATGGAATTTTAAATACGCAAAGCCTGATGCGTTATTGCTTGGAAGAATAACTAGAATGGAAGGACTACGCGCTATTCAAAAGCTCTACAGGCGCGGATCCAGGAGGTGCTTTGGGTGCTCGAGCACCCCCTAAATGTCTGGCTGAAATTTTCTGAAGCAACCTTTTCGATCCGCTGCCTTAAAAATATATTTTTATAGGCATATATTACATCTTTTATTAGTGTGAGATAGGTTAAAATAAGGGGAAATGCTTCTCAGGGCATCAAATTGAAAAAAATTTAGCTAATTTTTCTGTCTAGCACCTCCCCCAAAGAAATCCTGGATCCACCCCTGCATTATGCAGCATTCTGGTGCCGCGGTCACACTACGATATGTAGCACGGAGCAGACACGGAGCAAGCGTTCACACTAGCGAAAACTCCGTGCTAAACTAGCCCGGGCTATTATAACACGGAGCAATTTGGCACGGGTTTAAACATCGAACCATTTCCGTGTTAAATTTACTCCGTGCCAAATTTTCTGTGTGTGAACGCATCACGGTATTTAGCCCGTGCTAAATGAGGGC
>JAYMFW010075211.1:0-10612 GCA_036785005.1 Tubulanus punctatus | reverse complement strand
TAGCTTACATATCATTTTGTGCAAACCTTAGGTAATAATTCACGGTTTTGAACATAGGACAAGTTGTTTATTTGGTCATTTTGTGTGTCTCCAATTCAATGAATGCTGCTCAGCCATGCGCGAGCCAAATAACCTCAAACCTTGACATATTACCACCCACACCGAACTTGCAATACCTATCTGCTGCAATTTGAAATTTGGTCACTAATTTTTACAGAATAATTAAATTTCTAATTGACAACAATTTTGTGGGACACACTGTAGAACCGATGAAAAGCTGCAAAGGGAGCTTAGGTTCAGTGACCAATGGGATTCTCTGTGTAGACTTATGTCAATAGGATCTGGCAGCCTATGAGAGTAACTGTGGGTTGATAGTTAGATAACTAGTTAATTCACTTTGCATACGTAGATGAGTACCAACTAGATTTGCATGATAATGAAAAAAGGTGACAATTCTACAGAATTATTGATGATTTCGACTTTTTGCAAAAACTAAGGCACAAATTTGCTGATCATGTCACATGACACAGGTAACATTGTCTAAATGTGCAAGTTTGCAGTGTTTAGTATTTCATAATGTAGTGGAGAAACGAAACCACTGCGGGCAGAGTGTAGTGCCCCTGCAGAGAGAATACAGCAGCAAGCCTCTTGAAGCTCCATTAACAGATTAGGATTTATGTAATTGATATATTTTCCTCTTGTAGAGAAAGATGAATCTCGCAGTAACAAAGATTCCCGACATCAGGTGTCGTCGTCAAAGTCTGCATCAGTCAGCGGGAATCAATCAACGAATCAGTCGCAAGAGCAAATGGATCCAAACCGAACTAATGTCCGTAAAATACTGCGGCAAATTCTTGAAAAAAGGTGAATAATTCTTCCGTTGATTTTACAAAAAAGATTTATCACACAAGTTTTCCAAAAAAGGCCTGTTTCGATATTGTGCTGTTCCGGTTTAAGAGTATTGTTCAGCTGAGTTTGTTTTGACTGTAATACAAATCTGGAATACACCGATTAGCAAAACATCGGTAGCGAACGTTAGAAAACGCTAGGTCACTGCTAAAAGTTAGGGGCCAGTTTATTTGTAAAAGGCTGTATTCGAGGTGTAGGTTAAGTATAATTGCCTGGCGCTTAAAGGGCTAATCTATAAACTTGAGAGGTCGGTTGAACAATGTCACTCTGGAAATAATGCATTCTTTAAGCGAAAAAGCACAATCGAAATTGTGTCATTCTTTCATCAGCTAGAGATTGATTTTGTCCTAGAAAGAAATACAATGATGAGTTCATGACTTTTGACATAATATCTGAATCAATAAATAAAACATTTTTCAGAGTCGACGAGGCAAAAGATGCAATTTGTAGCCATGGCGACATCAAGAAATTAGTGATAACGATAGAGGAGGAGATGTACAAACAATGTAACCAAAATACGAACAATAAGTATCTGTCGAAATTCCGTAATCTCGTGATCGCCGTCAGAGATCCGAATAATCACGGCTTATTCCGGCGAATATTGAAAGGAATGATTCGCCCACCACGTCTGGTCGCCATGACGCCCGAGATTCTAATGTCGCGTGAGTTGGCATTGTGGGAAGAGAAACCGGTGGAAAGTGTGTGCGAAAAGAAACCGGTGATGGCTGTGATACCTCGTGAAACGCAACGAATGGAGGTGAGTGGAGGCCTGTTGAAGCCACTGAGAGTTTTAAATATTTCTCTCATGGGGTATTTTCCCTTACTGTCCTGTTGTGCATAAAAAAATCGAGAATCAAATTCATTAAATTATTAAAGAAATCATGTGACACCTCTTTCACATAGTGAATTCGGTCTGGCAGAAGTGGAATCCTTGATTACCAGAGTAGCATTTCAGTGCCCCATTGCTTCGAATTGGGCTAAAATAATAACATCGTTTCTGATAGTCTTGTTTCTCATCACTTTCACCCGAATTCACCCGCGTAACTTAACAGCAAATTCAAATAAAAACATTAACAGTAATAAATTCTATTGCGAATATAATGAACTCTATAGAAGAGCCCTTAAAAACTCATTTACGCTAGAATAATAACCGCATCACTTTCAAAATCCACGTGCAGGGTCACTTACAGCAAATTCGAATAAAAACATTTTTGCGTTGGTTTTCCATTAGGAAATATCCACCCGCGTGTAATATTAAGATCATGAATAACAAATCTGCCTGAACGGGAACGAATAAGTGTGACGAGAAACAACGCATCAAATTTTTTTGGCCTTATGAATCTTCTGATGGTTTTAATCAAATTGAAAAGAAAATTCCAGGTAATACTTAAATTTACGTTTATGTCAATTTGCAGCATCGAAGAGATCAGTCGTTCAACCCAGCAGCAGACGTGTTGGGAACGTTGATCGTCGATACGACGTCTCAACATCGCGATCACGCGTTCGATCTTAACTGTCACATTTGTACCGGAACCAATAAGAAGAAGTCTCGTAACCACGACGAGGACGATGACGACGACAACAATAGATCATCGTTGTCGTCGCGAACGAAATGCGCGAAAGTCTCGTCGACTGAGAATCTCGGAACTGATGAATCATCAGAGACGGATTATCCCAGTAGTAGTGCCGATTTAACTCGCCAGGCAGCGGCTCCCCCTACTGAGGAATCTCCGCTTGTTAGTTCAACTATGCTGTAAGTCATCGATTCTTGATTTCTATTCAGTCAAACGTTTCGCTCCTGGGGTATTTTTCCGTGCTGTCCTGGAGGCAATTTTAAGGAAATTCGACTCCCAAATATAAGCTATGTGCCTATGTGAACATACTTGAGCCTGCCATATTTGCTGCTAACAATATAACCCGGTCTGTGCTACCATATACCAACAGCTCGGTCAATCGTTGTACGGTATATAGGATTGTACACGGAGCAAAAGGATTAACACATTGACTGCTGAGGGTCTTTTCAAGTGTTGTTTCCTATGTGGGGAGGCCCTCCTCACTTGTAGCGTGGCACTGGGTAATGAATTGTGTCATTTCTCACGGAAATATTGATCAAAAACTGACCAATCAGAAAAAAACAAAGTTGGTCCATCCGAAGTGCCGAAGAATACTTCTTGCATTATGAGCCCCACGCTTGATTTTAACAAGCTGTTAATAATTGAGCCAAACATGAGCATTACAAAATGTGTTAAAGCCAATACTTCAGATACTCATAGAGCCCATTAGGTCCTTCATTTTACCAAAGCTAAGATTCTTTGTTACCATTGTAATGTTTTGTTTCTGTGTAATCATTTTCTCATTTGATTTATTATGTAGGTCTCCAGAACCTGAGGAAATTGATCAATCGGATAATCCTCTGCTCGTCGTTGAACAACCGGTATGGAAAGGATTCATATTCATGCAAGATTTGAGTCGATTTGTATCGACTGCATTTAAAATTTCTGGTCCAACAGAATGTCTGTGTAATGTAAGTATCAGCTGTGGTATCAAGTCCTTATTGATTTCAGCCTAGAAAAAATGTTTTCAGGGTTATAACCCAGCAGTTCTTCTCTGGTCTCCTCCCTTACAATGGTATGCAAAATATCTCCTCGGTCCTGTTTATAATGCCTAAAAACTTAGTGGAATACTTACAAAAAGGTTTGCTGAGCATCACAGCATTTTACAACTCTTACCATCTCATCTTGCAGCAACTGAAATCATGTTGAATTGTCATAGCTAATGTTTGTTACATGATGTGAGAGCAACTGTAGGTGGATTAATGATCAGAATTGACCAGACTCAAGTTGGTTTTGATCATCAGCTAAGCTTAATCATAGCAAATACAACAACAACACTACCCAGCTGATCCAGGGTTCCTGCAGTCATAGACTAACCTGCAAAGTCGGGGAATTCAGAGGTGTTCCTTGAATGTCAGGGAATTTCAAATGTTTCTTTCTGACAGGGTTCCCACAGCACAGGGAAAACAGGGAAAATGGCCTAAAACTTTTCCCTGCATGGAAAATTTAGGGAATTTTCAGGGAAAATGAAAATATCAGTCTCCGTGCGCAAAATAATGTGCGTGTCTAGGGATACATCTGCCTTTCACCTTCTGTCCTAATGATATTATGTTCAGAGATTGGAGAATCTGAATGATGGCTATGGTGATGAAAATCAAAACAGATTGGTGCCCGTTGCCTCCAGAGCTCAGGGATATGACATAGGCCTACGTGTACTTTTTGAGTGACAATGGTTTTATCTCTGTCATCCATGTCATGTATTTGTCATCAATATATTACATCCATCTCCTGATATAGATTACTGTATTTAAACTATCAAAACCTTCGTGATTTATCAGGGAAAATTAATTAAAATCAGGGAAAACACAGGGAAAATACAGGGAATTTGAAAACAAAAATGTAGTGGGAACCCTGTTCTGAAGTCATTGAAATTCGGGTAATTTCAACTAAAATGTCACCAATTAATTTCAATTCCATCAACTGAAGATGTTTTCTGAAAATAAGACAGAATTGGTGATGATAGTGCAGAAAACTTGGAAGTCGGGGAAAATTTTGATTCCAGGTCAGGGAAAATTCTTGAAAATAAGTTATGGAATTTCCTTCATTGATGAGTGCATGAACCTAGCTGATCATTGATTGCCCCGTAGTACCCTAATGTATTCATGAATGTATTTGTTCTAATGAGTTAGATACGATGTATATTTCAGGATCTGCCGGACACGATAAATCTCTGTGGTCGAATTCCTCCGAATAATATGTATGAATACATCTCAAAATGTCGACAAGCTGGCAACAAGGTATGTACTGGACTCTTATATTTGCTTTTGGTAGCTTTTTATTTTGGGACCTAGATTGTTCCCAAAATAGTTTAAATCATAGCATTAATTGACCAGTCTCAAATTCATCGTATACGGGTGAACAGTGAATTTGATGGAGTGGAATTTGACAGATAAATATAGTACAATAGGATGTTCTAACCAACAGGGTAGAATTTAGTATAGCATAGTAGCATTTAATGCCTCGGGGTAACCCCGTTGGATTTTCAGGACGAGGGAGGCCTTTGAATGTGTTTCCTCACATGCTGTGTCCCCCCAAAAAGCACACATCTCATTCGATTAGCAGACGAGTTAACCCCTGTACCACGGAGGCAGATATTGACCGACTAAATATATCCTAATCATTCAGTTTAAATTGTTATTTTATTTCTAGGATATACTGGTGTTGAGATTTCAGCCCTCGTCGGAGGAAGAGAAGACTGGATACAATCAGTTGTACACATATCTCTTTAACCGTAACCGCTGCGGTGTCGTTGGTAACAATGCTCGATTCATCAAGGATATGTACATCGTTCCTCTATCGGCTCACGGCCGTATTCCGGGAGCTCTTTTGCCATTCGACGGACCCGGAGTGGCCGAAATTCGTCCGCACATGTTAATCGGTATCGTTGTACGTCAGCGCCCGAAACGACCAGACGAACTAGCCGCGTTGCCATTGACGACGCCGATACCAGTTGTTCCACAACCGGGAAATGGTGTGGGTGAAGTTGCCGATTTGAAAAATGACAAACTTCCGGAGCAAACCTTTTCCAAGGCAACAGCCGTGCCTGTTTTGAAGCGTAAACGTGAAGATGGCGATACATGTGATAGATTGGCCGTCGATGCTGTCAGACAGTCGCCGATGAAATCCCAGAAACGGCACGCTTCTTCACACCGAAAACATAAAAAACATTCGAAATACAAGCCGCGTAAAGAACCCCGTGTCGTAGTACCACCTCCGGAAAGTTTCAACTCGGATGACGACAGCGATGGTTACTCTCCGAACGTGGAGGCGTATTCTCCTAGTCAGGAGGTTGGAGATGTTTACTCGCCCCCTCGTGCGCTGGTCATTCCTGTCGATGAAAACCATGCGAAAGAAAAGGTGAATGATGAAAGACCTGTAGAGGGTAAAGAACCTAATCAATGCATTAAACAATTGTCTGTTGAATCGGAACCAAAGAATGTTACTCAAGAGGTCACCAGTCGTCCCCGATCGGTGGTTTTGTCCGACACTGCGAATCTTGTTTCGAAATTGACCAATATTCTAAATCAGAACAAAGTAATGCCGCAAAATGTATCGGCGACGTTGAGTAATTTACTGTCGGTCGCTACGGCGAATATCACCGCAACTCCGGATGTGACGACGAGTTCTCCGCGTTCAGCGCAAGCAAAAATACCGGCATTTACGGTCGATGTATCTCCGAAACCACCTGTCTTCGAGCAACAGCCGACCACTGTCGTTGATGATGCGGAAATGGAAGAGGAATTGATTAAAGATAAAGGTGACAATGCTGAAGAGAATGAGGAGATTAAATCAGATCGTGATGTCAACCGGGCAGAGAGTGAGGAGAAAGGGGAGAGTCCGTCTGCCTGGGATATGTTAGAAGATACATACAGCAGAATGAAGAAGCAATTGTCAGAAACTGAAGAATCTGTTGATGATGTAAATGAAGTGGAAGGAGATAAAGCTGATGATAATGATGATATCGATGATGAGGTTTGGGATATGTTAGATGAGGCATATACGCCGGAGGAAAAGAACAAAATACGTAAAGCACGGAAATTATCCGAAACTGTTGCGATTCCGGAACTGATTGAAGATGAAAAGGAGAGCAGTGAGATGGCTGTAGAGGACGACGAAGAGGAAACCTGTCATTGGGATCTATTGGAAGAAATGTACAAGCCGGAAACATCGAAGAAAAACATTCCAGTCGACACGAAAAAGGAAGACGACCGCGTAACGGATGTTGGAGGTATTCCAGCAGATGTTCTCGCAGCGGCCGGGATACCAACAATACGAAGAGGTTCGGCTACACCTAGAGCTGAATTCTCGAATACTGCAGCGCCACCTAGTGCCTCATCATTGTCAAACGATGATGAACATAAATCCATAGATGTTGCTGATGAACCAGCTCATGTTGCTGATGAACCAGCTCATGTTGCTGATGAACCGGATGATGTTGCTGATGAACTGGCTAATGTTCCTAATGAACTGGATGGTAATACTTGTGAACCGAATGATTATACTGATGAACCGGATGATGATACTTATGAACCAGATTATGTTGCTAATGTACCGGATTATGTTACTGATGAACTTGATAATGTTGCTGATGAACCAGATGATAATATTGATGAACCAACTATAGTAAAAAGTAAACCCACAGATGATCTTTCCACTGAAGCCCCTCCCACAGATTCAGGTCTGCCGCCGCTAAAGCCGATCTCGTTATTCCCTGATGTGGCGCCACCTCCTATGCCGCCCGCGGCATTAATCGGTATCGGGTTTCACGACAACACAGAAACCGTCGACATGGAAACCGAGGAGATCCTAAGTTCGCCGGAGATCGAGTCGTTCATGGAATCGGAGAAAACAAAGAACGACGATTCGGATACAGAATTAGTGATGAACGTTGATGAAATTAGTGCTATAGATTCTGAGACTGACCAGTGTCGGTCGCCTTACGAAGATCCGTTCTATAATCGTTATCGTAAACAATCCTCATCCGTGCTGTGGAATCCGGAACGTCCTCCGTCTGCCGACCTAAACGAGAAACGAAACTACAGCTACGAAAGTCATAGTTTCGGTAGTTTGTACCGAAGTATTTTACCAACAAATGATGCGAATGAAGAAAAGGATGATACTGATAATGAGAGTATTTATTCTCCATTCTTACCACCTCGAATACAAAAGTTGCGCGATTCAAATGTGTCTTATACTCCGTCTCCTCCCCCTCAGATGAATGTCGATCAAGCGCCTATCAGCCATCCATCACCGTTGTTTAGTCATCATACAGCGTCCGATGGACCCTCACCGTTGACTAGTTGGTCGGGTGGAAGGCCGTCACCTATACCTACATCACCTCTCATGTTGCAAATTCCTCATATCGTATCGAACAGTCAACCGGCCAGTCCTAGCGAAAGTTCTGTAGCAACTTCGAGTCCGCGAATTGGTGAAACCGCTGCAGTTTCGAATTCTGACGCTCAAATCTCCGACTCGGAAGTTTCGTTTATGATCGACGAAGTCGCCAAGTGTAATAACCCGACCGAGATGACCGCTCGGTTATTGAAGCGTCTAGGGCGCAGTTGCGACATCGTCAGTAAACAAAGGTTACTGATTGAACTGACGCAAAAAGTTCAACAGCAAGCTGCGCTTCTGCAGCATGAAAAACTCGCCAAAGCTCATGTGCAGAGTTCTTCAGCAACGGGCGATCGGAACGATGTAGTCGCTTCGGCTGCGATCAACGATGATAATTATTCTGCAGATATCGTTGATGAAACGAGTAGTCAAACTTCAGAGTGTCCGTCTTTGTCGGGAATAAGTGCCATACCCACTAGCGGTGCAAATATTAGCAACAACTCCCTGAATTTGAGCGCGATACAAAATCTGTTGAAAAAACAGGAAACGAACCAATTGCTCGAATCAGTCTCAAAAATTTTTAAAGGATCGTCGGACGTCTCGTCTCCGTTCAGCACCAGTAGTAACTGTAGCAGTCAGCTGCCAGTGTATCCTCCTGTTTATAATACGACGGATAGAAGTATACCGCCGGTAAATCAGCCTCAATACTCGATGGGTTCGAATGCGTTAGCGAAAACTCAACCAGCGGACGACGAAGATCAGCAACAAACTGATGAGTTTGTGTTGGCGATGGATACCAGTGAAGATTGGGCGGAAGATGAGGAAGAGGTGATAAATGAGGAGACAATTAAAGCTGATGAAGATGAGTATGAGGAAGGAGAATTGAGAGATGATGATGAGATTTACAATGAAAATGTGTATGATGATGTTGATGATGTTAGTAATAAGGAAGTGGTAAATGTTGAAGAAAGGGTTAATAGGTATGGAGGACGAAAGTCATCTCAGTGGGGAGGTGATGAGGAATGGGCCGAGGCATTAGGGCAGTATGAGGAGAACGAGGTGAAAACAAACGAAAAAAGTAAATGGAAAGCAGCCGAAGAACCTGCTGAGGAAACGTACGATAACATTTACGAGGAAACGCCGGAATACAGCAGTAAATACCCGACGTTATTGAACGTTCCGCTACCAGTGAAAACTCATGAGCTGCCACCGCCGACTCCGCTAGAAATTCTGTCTCGTCCGCCGCCGGAATATTACCAACGCCGTCGCGCCAGACGCCCGGTTCCTGATCAGCCAGAACGTCCTCCACGTCAGAGATCGCGTCCGTTACTGTCACATCGAGACGTCAACCCGGTACCCGCCGCGCAGCCATCCCGGAATAGACCGCTGTTACCGCTGCCGCCGATGAATCCGCGCGAACGTTCGCATCCTCCATCTGCTCCGTTGTTGCGCAATCCTCGATCGCAGCCGTTGGAGATGATGCGGGACGTTTACATCCCTCGCGATCGGCCCCTTCCCGAACCCGACCTCGGAAATCGGTATTCGCGATACGCACGTCAGAATCAACGCCCTCCAGTGGTGCAACATCGCCCCGATTATAATCGTCCGTACATGCGCGGTCCGCCTGGTGGTGGTTATAACTCGGGGCAGCAGGACTTCAGAGCGAATAGACCCAACAATCGGGCGCCGCCTTACAGCAGGGATCGTTACCAATACGGTCGACGGTGAATTACGCGCTGGGACTTTGGTTTAGATGGCATTTATTTTGATACTGTGCTTTTTATGAATATCTTATTCGTTCAAATGTAATTTAGTTCGATTATGAATCAGTTTTGTAATTAATGGGCTGTGGTGTAATTCTGTACGCTCCCTGCAGCGTTTCATTCGACTCTACGTCGTATCGACTTAACTACCTAACCGCTGCTTGCTTTGGCCGTGATTTCCCTGTATGGCATCAAAAGATCGATAAAGCATCTGGCCAATCACAGTGCTGTCCAAATGAAATGATTGGAGTGGTAAGAGAAAAAATTGGAGCGGTAGAATGCTATGAATTGACCAAGGCAAGTGGCGCCATGCTTTCATTTCGACCAGTAAGCACGCATCGTTGGGCCGGCAAAATTTACCGCTTACCGGCTCATTCGGACAGCACTGCAATCAACACATTTGCAAGCATTCATGGGCAGCGCCATTTTGAAATAATCTTCTGAATATTCTGACCAATCAGCATGCCCGGTGCCACGATAAATTGTGCACTAAGCCAGGCAAATCACACAAAAGTACGCAGTGGTTAGTATTTCGTTAATAGTGGAGAAATGAAACCACTGCAGGCAGAGTGTATGTAATTCCATGAGGAGTTTAGTCTGAAGTCAAGGGATCCTTCAGTATCCATGTACAAAGAGGATGAAAATAAAATCAAAATTGGATTATTTTGTATTTGCAAATTTTCGTTCGAATTAAACAGATTCTGAATTATGTGTAGTTATTGCAATAGTAGTGACCAAAAGGCACTGACATTTTAGTCGGAATAAGTTGAAAATCAAATGAAACAGATTCGAGTTAACCAGATGTATGTCATTTGAAAAGGGTCTAAAAAGATGGTGGAATAGAAATGTTTTGGCTCACCTCTTACTGTCTGCCAATCATGTTCTCGTTACTGCTTTTGGCCAATATTTTCGTAAAAGAATCACATATCAGTATCTGCAGAAAAGTTTGCCTTACAAGAACAACATCCATTTATCAAAAGAAAGCTTCAGTTG
>JAYMFW010075100.1:0-10618 GCA_036785005.1 Tubulanus punctatus | reverse complement strand
AGAGTGTCACAATCTCTCAACCTGAGTCCACTATTGTCAGTCAACCTGCTAAAACCAGTGTCAGTAGCAAACAGAGCCCTACACAGGTTAAAACAACTAGGTTAGGTAGAGTTGTCAAAAAACCAACCAGGTACCAGTAGGGATACTGTTTTAAGGGTTCAGTTTACTGTTTGAGAGTGTTAGATTAATCAGTGTGTACATTTCAGTTAGTACAGTGTAGTTATGCCTTCATACACTCAAGTATGGATATACAGTTAAATATTCTATGGTTGAGGCTGAGTTACTTTTGTTAGGAGTTTGCACTATTACATTTTGTCATGTTGTAATTTTCCTTTTTTATTCAGTATTAGTGAGTTGTCTCAATTTGAGTGGGTAATTATTTTTTGTTGAAAAAAAAGAGATGTTATATATTTTGAGTTATACGAAATAGCGTTTCTATGGCAGCGTCATCTGTCGAATAAATTGTGTACTATTATAGCAACATGGCGTCCAGTCGTTATTAGAACATCGTGGCAGATCCTGACAGAGGACATAACACCAATCAAAGGTAACCAAATCCAAGATTGCTGCATATCACCTTGGAGTAATATACCGTAGGTGGAGGGACAACGCAACGCATTTCTGCTGAACAATGATAGCCGCTGTCAGTGAGAAGGCATCTGGTTTTCGTCAAACAACTGGCCAATTGTATCGCGCAATCGGGTGTTTCTGTGTGAATTCATTAATTTCCGTGTAAAGCAACGCGGTACACCGCTTATAGCAACGTGTACACAAACAGATAAAAATGACGACTGATATTTGTAACTATGATGACGAAAGTGATGAATACAAATTATCAGAAGTGTATTGCATGTGTGGTTCCATAGATGACATTATTTGCTGCGGTAAGGAAGATTGTACTGTAGAATGGTTCCTGATTAATAACAATGAGACTCCACAATCAACTGTAATATGAAATAATTCTGTTAAATACCTTCCTTGACTTAACTGCTAGATTGATCAGAAATATTACAATAAATAACACAGTCAAAGAAACTTGAACTTTAGTACTGTAAGAAGGCCAACCCAACTTTACGATCATATAAAAATTCAAGTATTTTGAAAAGTTCTACATCTAAAGGGCCTAAAATTTTATGAAATACAGCAAGATAGAAAAAGTATATAAGTCCTACATTCATCCTGGTATCATTCACCTAAATCACCTAAACAACTGCATTTTTTAAATAAACAAATATCTGATTTTGGCGTGAAATCTTGAAATATCGACAGATTTTTAGTTTTTTTAACCAAAATTCACGTTTCATGGGCACATCTATTTTGATTTAAAGTTCGCATGAGTTGTCTTAGCGAGTGCAGCGTTGTTTTCGAGTTCAGGTCATTCCAGCGGGTGCTGGCGAGCTGCCAACGAGTTCAAGACTCGCTGCTATCATAGTATAGCAGAAATGCTTTGCGTTGTCTCTCCAAATACGGTATATTACTCCAAGATATCACCAAACTAGAATGAGGCAAACACCTCTTATGCCTCCGCCTTCCAGTGTATATTGCACAACGAATCGAATCAGCCCGAATTTCGAACTTCGTTGTGACACTACCGCCAATATGCATATGATATAAGTTTCAAGTCGATCGGGCAAATACAACTTGCCATTTTGGACAAAAACTGTTTTTCAATAACACCCCCTGGCGGCCATATTTTGAATCAAATTGACTCGAGTTTCGAACTTCGTCGTTGCACTACCACCATACGCATATGATATAAGTTTCATTTTCAAAAACGTCCCAGGCCCCCTGTATCTACCTATAGAATTTCTTTCGCTATGACAAATAACACAGGAGATATTAGCAATCCAAAGCACGGTGGCGGCGTCAGACAGACAGACCGAACACTATATGCCCCTGTCGACTTTGTTGGGGAGGCATAAAAAGTTTTTTGAACTAAACAATGAATGAATATTGTACATATACAAGTTTTTTTATGAGAAAAATAAAGTGGTTGCTTAAGTTTTTACAGATATTGGGGCTCTCTTTCATGAAGGTCCTAAGGGTCACTGACGGCCCGATCAAGCATGAACTTTGGTCTTATTCCCGCTATTGTCATGATTGTGCATGTTTTTACTCCATGTACAATCTAATCAT
Organism: Tubulanus punctatus; assembly: GCA_036785005.1. NCBI lineage: Eukaryota > Metazoa > Nemertea > Palaeonemertea > Tubulaniformes > Tubulanidae > Tubulanus > Tubulanus punctatus. The sequence goes on along the minus strand of JAYMFW010075100.1, from coordinate 8,482 downwards.
AGTGTACTTATACATAACACTGACACATAATGCCCAGTGGTCGATAAATCAATGCTAATGGTTGTCTGAATGGATATCCCCCCATAAGTCTGACACCCCACAAGTCCGACACCCCATATGTCCGACAAAGGAAAAATCAATTTTGAAATAGTCAAATTTTCGAATTCCCATAAGTCCGACACCCTACAATTCTGACAATGAGAGAAAGGTGGCATAAGTCCGAAATTCTATAAAAAGGTGTCACAGGTCCAACACCCCATAAGTCTACACCCCATAAATGGAACACTGTCAGGAAACCTGTGCCTTTTTGTTGGCCAATAACCGTTTACATTGATCATGGAACACCCAAGTTTCCAATACTTTTTGGACTTATGGGGTGTCGGACTAATGGGGTGTCAGACTAATGGGGTGTTGGACTTGTGTGGGGTGTCGGACTTGTGGGGTATCGGACTTATGGGGGGGAATCGTCTGAAGGTAATAAATCATGGCGTCCCGGGTATGCTACTGGGCACCAAAAGGTTAGATAGTATAATATCCACACTGGCCAGTGTTCCCAACTCAGCTAGGGAATAAAGGATTGGAAAACAAAGACATTTTACCTAGCTTAGCTAGAAACGCCAGCCAGTGCCTAGAAATATGTATATCGTTATTTCTTTATCTTTCTTTCTTGTGTTTTTCATTTTCTTTTTTTTCCATTTGAAAACACCTCCAGTAAAATACCCTACTGAAAAACACCCACGCTCCCGAAATAGGCATCTCGTCCATACCGTTAGCCGCCAACTACAAAATCTGTCCGTTTGTTGGTCCCACTTGACCAGTGTGGATAGTATAATATCCACACTGGCCAGTGTTCCCAACTCAGCTAGGGAATAAAGGATGGGGAAACAAAGACATTCCCTACCTTCCTAGTGTCTACCCTCTGCAAATGCAACCCAAGCTTGATAAAACCTTTCCAAATTTAACCTCCCATAACTCATACCCCAAAACCCCCTAAACCATTATGAAAAATTCTCAAACCAAGCTTACTTATAGCAGGCATCATTATCATCATACCAATGTACAACACTTGCAATTCCACTCTGTCAAAATATCATTGTTTACAAATCGTATGGAAAGATGAGATATGATTATTTAATGAGTAGAATATTCGGCCAGGCTCCTTCATCCAGTACCACCCTTAAATCACAGGTGACATGACCTCCCCCCTACCTGTATTGGGTATATCCGGTGGAAAAGATTCATAAATGATTTCCCACCAAATCTACCCCTGAAATAAGGGAAGAATTCTTCCAATGTTTGAAATCCATATTGCCATGCATAGCAATAGTTCGCTATTGTTCTAGATTATGCCCTAAATTACTGGTGATGTAATGATCTGGATCACGAAAACTCAAGTCCTTTGCTGACAGCTTTGAGTGTCGCATAGGATCAGAAGCAACCCTGTCTGCTGATTGAATAACATGATACTCGCCTTCTAGAGGGTCACCCTGCTAATTACACCATCAAATTTAGCGCTTCCTTTCCTGACTGATACTGAATAAATGCATTATCTACATTGGACCCTGCAACTCCTGCCTCTGACGGTTAGCAAATACCATCCCATGGAAAATAAAATGCCCATCTTTATCTTCAAATAGCCAAGTGGAGCATCTACCCAAGCGACGACGTCCGATCTGCGGGACTACGCTTAATCCCGGGAAATGCAACAAAAGTGTAAAAGCACTGCTCAAACCTGCAGTCCCGCAGACCAGACGACACCTGCACAACCCTAAGGCCTGACACAGAGCTGTTATGAAGCTCTGAGGTACTGAAGCATGGTCCACAGAATAGACAGGAAGGAGAAAAGAATAGAAAGTAACCTGAGTGAAAACAATAAAAGAACTAATATCCGACGAGGAGGTACCAGGAAATGGTTCACTTAAACCGGTTTCTCAATCAATCCCGACTTTCTACAACAGGTTACACCATTACCCCTGCAAGATTCCTTTCTCAAATCCACAACATCTTTTGCCTTCAAAATTCAAAATGTAAAAGGAGTGATGCTTTCTCTTCTTTCCATCCCGTTATACTCAGTAGTTCATCCAATGTATTTCTGGTCCGTGTATATGACTTTTATGGTCATATGGTGATATCGTTTTACCCTACAGTCAAGTAAGGTTTTACCATAAACCATATGGTGATATGGTTTTACCTAACAGTCAAGTAAGGTTTTACCATAAACCATATTAGTTTTTCTAAGCATCAAGTGAGGTGTTTTACATCTGCTTACTTCTCTAGAGAAGCAATATCTTCAAGTAGCCTCACTCTTTTAGCAATTAAATCTGGCCATGGTATCGATCTGTAGACTCGTATCGCTGTCTTCAAATGCTGAGTCGACGTCAAGATTATCTGGGCGCCATCTATCGTATAAATCTTACACTATGAAAACTTTAGAATCAACGATGGAAATCACGCTCAAGTGAATATAATGTAGCAACTCATTATTATAAATAATAGGCCGCTATGGCTTAGAGAAAATAAATAATTTTTCATTAGATAATGGTTGTTCAATGTTATATACAATGCAATAGAATAAACCACTTTCACACTGGACCATTGATACATATTTATATCTGATGCTCATCCACTGCGTCAATTACAAAAACCCATTAGATATAGGCGCTCTTCAGTAATGCACCAGAACTTAGTGCTAGAGAGTACCTCCAAACAAGTAAGATAGCTTTCAAAGTAAACATCAAAAAAGAATTTCTGAAGGCGGACAGATCATCGGTCTCAAGGCATTGAGTAAATGTTTATATGGTTTTACCATACAGTAAAACGGTAAGGTTATTTGAGACAGTTTTACCATATGGTATGGTTTTACTGTACTATGGTAAAATTACCATACCATTTACCATACGGTTTTACCTCGTCCCAATTTTTGTAAGGGTCTTTCTTTATAAGACTACCATTACTAGGATAAGATCTCTGACGGGATAAGATCTCTGCGACAACATGAGGTGAGCCGTCCCGTGATTTGCAAATCCCTTCATAATCTTCAAGGTTGCAAAAGCCAATAGAAAAACTACATTTAGACACCACCCTTAACTAAACAACGCTCTGTCCTTGCAATGAAATCCACGCAGTGTTCGGAGATATAAACATGTCAAGGCTCAATGCTCTTATCCTTTCCAAAGGTATGATATCTCAACCATGAACGCCCACCAAGCGTAGAGAGTGTCGGTACGCTGACACCTTGGAATCTGTCATACCCTGGATGACTCAACTGTGTTTCCAACACGCTCGACCATACCCAAAATAGTCCACCTCGTGCCCAGTATGGTCATACGAGTCCACCTCGTGCTCAGCATGTTAGAAGAAACTGTCATACCCTGTATGACTCAACTGCGTGTCCAGCACGCTCGACCATACCCAGTATAGTCCACCTCGTGCCCAGCATGCTAGAGAAAACCCTCTGGAAAAAAGAACCGTCTACACAGAATGACTAAGAACAATGGCATCTAAACAAGAAAAGATCGGACTATGTCTAATCTGATACGATAAAATACGGCTAGCTTATGTAAAATGCAAAGTTGAACATTCCAAGTAATATCATGGGCCGAATCGACCAACACGTCTAAACTGGACAGCTGACAACTACAAAATGTGTCTGTTCGTTGGTCCCACTTGACCAGTGTGGATAGGTGAGGAGATTAAGGCTGTCTGCTTAGTAAAATATGTCAAAATAGCTAATGTAAGGAAATTGAAGAGGGCACTACTATGGCATAGTGGACCTGGAGATCCCAATTATTGCCATGCTGATAACCCTTGAGTAGATAAAAATACATACCAAATATCAAAACAATAGCTTGATGCATGTCAAAAACTTCTCCAATAAACAATATAAAATGAAATTTATCAGATTGAAAGAGCAAAAGAGGGCAGTGGATTAGTTCAACCAAATTCTAAGTGTGCTGATAACCCTTAATGGGAACTACAGCCGAGGGCCTTTTTGCCATTGTGAAAGAACAAATGATATCTAAAGGCATTGGCATGAGTAAATCTCTAAATCTCCTTGATTAGCAACAGTAATTAAACTCATATTTTCTGATTGATGGATCTCATCATTTTGTTGTACAATGTGCCAAAAAATAACCATGGCAATATCGATACTACAGTGATGACGCATGAGAGTGGCGTAGTGAGTAATGGCGACATAATTGAGTGTAGAATGAGCAATTGTTAATGCACTCAATTAATAAACAAGACCAATACTGGGCTGGACCTGTGTCGATTGATGTGATATGCATCATGTTTTTCATCATATTTCAACTAGAAATGAGTGCATTTACAGGTGAACAACATATGCATCCCCTGGACGCCCCAACCACATTCCTACATAAAAAGGAATGACTTGTAAAGTTTTTAGTAATACATTCTTATCAATAAATATTACTAGTTTAGGAGCATATAAACCGGTGGTATTTGAGATTATAAGCCCTGTAGCCTGTAGCCAAACCCATCCAAGAGGAGATGCACCATTAAGAAAATGTGGACTTATACACCTCAACACAGCCCACAAAACCAATGCCAGAGACCGGGAAAAGTTTTGAAAATTGAATGCAGGAGAAGCATTCCTGTTACACATTATCTGGTAGGTTACATTGTGTTGAATCACTCCATTGAGAAACAAGCAGCCTATCGGTTTATATAGCTCGGCTGTGTTATACAGTAGTCCCACCAAAACTTGAATGTGTCTAACATAAACACAAAAACAGTTTCATTTTAATCTGGTCAGAAATGTAGGACCAGAAGCGATTTAAAGAAATGTTGAAAAACCTCTGTGTAGCGCCACCTAGGTGATGAATCTGAAAATAGCTCATTAACTTTTTAGGCCTTGGCCCATAGATCATTGGTACCAAGTTTCATTTTGATCTGATCATAACTTTAGGACAAGTAGCGATTTAAAGATATGTTGAAAAACCCCTGTGGAGCGCCCTCTAGGGGATGAATCTGAAAAACGACTCAGTAACATTTTGGGCCCACAGATCATTGATACCAGGTTTCATTTGGATCTGATCATAAATGTAGGACTAGTAGCGATTGCAAGTAAAAGTTGACAGACGATGGACGAACGGCCGAATGGTTGCACGGACGGATGACGATAGAAAGTCTCCCTAACCCATCAGCTCTGCTGACCTTCGGTCACAGCAGAACTAAAAATATAACACTGAATATCAAGCTATTTAGTATTGCGTCTGGTCTACTGAACTTGTGGACTGTTTATCAGATCTTTGTCAGTGTTTAGGCTAAAAAAGATCCCTTGTTTTTTCATCATTACCAACAACAAAAATCCACCCGCGTAAGTTGCCAAATAGTGATAGAAATAATTAAATCCACCCTATGGCAAATATTCTCTCTCATACATATATTTCTCATACATATATTTTTAAACAAAATATAAAAAGTGCCCACCCGCCTTCGTTATATCTGATATTACAGCCATATTTACTCTGTGGCCCTGGCTCATTGGAATACATACCAGTGCCTAATGGTACAATTGCTAGAGGTGGTGAGGCACATTCAGCATCTTGACCAACATTATCAAGACAAGACAGTGCCCAACCTACAGTACCATCACCTCCACATACGAGTATTTTGTAGAATGGAACGTTTCTGAACACATACAACCTACAATAAATAAATCAAAAAAGAATGCTATGAAATTGTTGAATTAAATAAAAAATTATGACTTGTTGAAATAAATTTGGTTGCGGTAGGCCGACCAGAGTCCCATGACAAATTGCTATCTCAGATATTTTTGAATGTCGATTGAAACTCTGAAATCTGAGTGGACACAATCCGGGTCACACTAACTACTTTATATTTAGTAAGCAGCGGGGTAATATTTATGAGCTCTTGACAATGATTGAGGCTTCAACTGGTTTTAAACCTGGTGTTGGGAGCTATAGGTTGGTATCACACATAACACCGAATGTAAGTTAACCCCAGACCTTAGATTGTTTTATGTTGGTTTTGGGTTTTTTGAGGCAAACACTCTATTCTGTTTAAACATATAACAAAAAGATTCTTGAGAACTCATACAGCTCAGCAAAACATGGATCTATGCATTGTGCCAAAAACAAATAACTTAGAAAAACGTTCAGCTTCATAACTGATTTTCTTAGCAACTTCAATGCTTTATTTCGCTGATGTAGAAAATAAAATTTTCCCTTATTTTTAGGCCAAAGCAGAGATGGTACTCTTACTAAACATAATAAGAATAAGAAATTATGAAGATTTTAGGGTCGACGACAGAAGTGAGAAATATGACTTTTAAAATGTCATGTTTTCCATATCTTGCCATTCAATTAATCATTTGTTTCCTGCCCGCAAGCTTCCAAGTGATGCTACCAGCTGGCATCACTTCAGCAGCAATTATTTGACAACACTATACGGGTCATTTACTGACTGCATATCGTTCCTATATATGAAGTTTGAGCATGATTGGGCAATAAATAAATAAGTAGGTCTAAAAGTCAAGGAATTAGGTCAACACTATACTGGTTAATTTCTGATCACATACAGATCCTATGTATGAAGTTTGATCCTGATTAGGCCTTAAATGAATAAGTAGGTCGAAAGGTCACGAAAGTAGGTCAACACTATACTGGTCAATTTCTGACCACATATGGATCCTATGTATAATGTTTGATCAAAGACCGGTCAGTAGTATTTGAGATATTAGTAAAAACTCAATTTTCACATTTGAATGTATTACTTTTCCCACATTAAGAATACGATAGCTCCATCTATCTTTATGAAAATGAACTATGATTAGAATTTCTACGCTCTCTAAAAAACGAAAGGGAACCTTTTTCAAAAACCTTTTTATTACCGTTTGTGACATATAATTAATGAATGTATTGCAAAAATTTTGTGGTGATCGGTTAAGAATTGAAGGAGGAGATTTACTTTTGTTAGATTTTGTGTGGAAGAATGATAATAAGAATAAAAATAATCAACAAGGGCATAACAATAGTTTTCTGCGAAAAGCAGAAAACTCTAATAATAATAATAAACAAGGAAAAAACAATAGAATTTTCTGCAAAAAGCAGAAAACTAATAAACAAGGGAAAAACAATAGAGTTTTCTGCAAAAAGCAGAAAACTGTAACAAGGGAAAAACAAAAGAGTTTTCTGCAAAAACCAGAAAACTCTAATAATTAACATGGGAATAACAATAGGTCATAAATGAATAAATTAATAAGTAGGTCAATAGGTCACAAAAGCAGGTCAATATAACATTGGTCAATTTCTGACCACACAAGGACCCTATATATGAAGTTTGATCATGATTGGATCATAAATAAGTAGGTCAAAAGATAATGCAAGTAGGTCAAGACTTTTCTGGTCATTTACTGACCACATAAGGATTTTATATATGAAGTTTGATGATGATTAGGCAATAAAAAGTAAGTAGGTCAATAGGTCACAAAAGCAGGTCAACAGGATACTGGTCCATTTCTCACCACATAAGGATCCTATATATGAAGTTTGATCATGATTGGATTATAAATGAATAAGTAGGTCAAAAGGTCACAAAAGTAGGTCAAGACTTTTTTGGTCATTTACTGACCACATAAGCATGCTATATATGATCATGATTAGGCCATAAATGGATAAGTTGGTCAATAGGTCATGAAAGTCGGTCAACATGATACTGGTCAATTTCTGACCACATAAGGATCCTATATATGAAGTTTGATCATGATTGGGCCATAAATAAATAAGTAGGTCTATAGCTCACAAAAGTAGGTCAACACTATACTGGTCATTTACTGACCACATAAGGATCCTATATATGAAGTTTGATCAAAGACCGGTCAGTAGTATTTGCGATATTAGCAAAAATCCTTTTTCACATTTGAATTCCTACCTTTTTCCTGCCTCCCGTTTGACATCCTATTACATTTTCCCGCCTTGATTCAAAACGAGACCTAGCTAATAATTTCATAGTTCTAAGCATTTTATCTCAGTGACTGCTTGACGGATTTTGATGAAAATTTTTTTATTTCAAGGAGCTGCAAGAGATCTACTAAAAAGTCATAGAAGGCACCCTTCTATCTCTTTTAGTTGAGACGCTATTAGCCAAAAACCAGAGTTTTGACCTTTCAGGTCAAATTTTGTGGGCCCACTAGCGGGCAAACGGAGACCCTTGTAGAAAATTCCAGAATGTCATTAGTGTAGATTTTGAAGACAAACATTTTCATGAAAGTTTCGTAAGGATCAGTTAAGAATTGAAAGCTGAGTTGATCTTATTTAAGATTTCATTGTGGAAGAAAAATAATAATAAATATAGCTGCAAAGCAGCGATAACGAGTTTTCTGCAAGATGTTACCTAGGTCAAGAAGTGGGTCAACATGTTAAAGACCACACAAGGAACCTAACTATGAAGTTTGATCATGATAAGGCCAAAAATGAATAAGTAGGTCAATAGGTCA
>JAYMFW010074878.1:0-10629 GCA_036785005.1 Tubulanus punctatus | reverse complement strand
GAAATGTCCAATTCCATGGTGGATGGTGAGATCCAAATGCTTATAGTCGCCAGCTGCGATCTCTGGACTAGCTCACCTGCGCGAGGATTCGGTCTTGGGATTCAACTGGCTCAGTATAAAACCTTGAGGGTTAATGGGCACCTTGTGGAGTTGTACATGGTCGCCTAGATATTTGCTAGACGGAGGCCAGGACAATAGAAACGGAAGGGGGACACCAGCAATCGAATGGTTGGTCGATATTATGAGGTCCTCCGGAGATACCCGAGAATCCTATACGTGGCGATTGTGACCGAAGTAATAACTGGAAGCGCCAAGGAATAGATTGAAGACACTCGTGTTTGCCAATTATCTAAAGAGTCCTAAACTAGTCAATTCACTTTATTTGTGTAAGTGAATTGCTTTCATTACGAGGGAGTTTGATTTTATCATTTTACCACCAGGTTGCCATTGGTACTTACGTGTCCATATGCCATTCCGTTTCGAATTTCATTGGTTGAAGCCTGACGTCCAACCCATACGTACAGCTCATCACCGGTATCCAAAAAGAATACATCCTGGAAAACGTAAGATAACTATGACATATTGTAGACTGAAACAAAATCGAGAAAGAAATTCATATATGAGTTTAGCTCTTGCGTACCTTGCTGCTGAACATGCTCTTGTTGACATTGCCTTCAGCGATCTTTTTGCAATCTAATTTACCACTTGCATCCGACAAGCTGAAACAGATTTTTTTTAAAGATATGTGAGAAAATTTTAAATTTCAATTCAAGATATTTCTTAGACTTGATAACCTTCGAGGGGAAGTACGATTTGTAAGATTCCGTAATTTCATCTGCACATTCAGTAAGCAGGAGATGAGGATTTTGCTGATGGGTGCTATTGGCGCTTTTTGTTAGACACGTGTACGTGGTAAAGTGTTAAGCTTATCTATATGTGCAGGGAGTGCTAAAAGTAAGCTGTATTCATGCCGTCCGAATTTTCTTAGAAAGTCGGGAAGTTGGCAAAAATCTAGATGATCCTGTCGGCCAACATCATAAATAATTTGAAGTTGATTCACATTGTACAGGGCAAGACGAAATATAGGTTTCTGGTGGTCTTCGTGTATCTTTTATTCCTAGGATAATAAAGATACGACTGGTGAACACTATCCACAACAACGCTTTACAGGAAAATCATTGTATTGTGGATAGAAAGAGAGAGCTTCAACCAAACATTGATACTTCCACAGATCACGTACACCAGTCACATCTAACTTACTCCGAAGATTGTTTGGCTTGTTTGGATTTACCACAGCAAGCAAATGAAGAATCCTCGTCATCTGACCCTGCGGCAGCTTCTTGTCGACCGCTAAACATGAACGACAAGGGTTAACATTCCCTCTGATTATTATCTGTGACCGTAAGTGGATTAATGTCATCGACAATCATTTTAGAGGGCAGCTGGTTAGTGGTTAAAACTGATGTGGATATACACTGTTGCTTGAAATGGTTGTCGCATTTTTTGGGTTTTAAGAAACCGCCGGTAAACGCGTTTTTGAATTTTTATTGATTGGAACCGTTCATACGTAGTACGCATAAACAAGGTAGGATCAAGGTTTTTCCTGGGTACACAACGCTTGAAAATACGTACTATAGGTAGGATCTCTCAGAAAATCGGAATATTTTGCGTACGTGATTAAAGATCAAATACAGCCTAAAAAAAATTCGAATAATTTGCGGATTATACTGATGATTTAGGTTATTGAAAATAAAGAATATTCGTTTTTTCTTCAAAAAATGCGTTTTATCAAGATTTTTGAACTTCTCCCAACTTTTTTTAAATGCGCGTCCATAATTTTCTTCGACTTCTTCGGATTCATCCGACGAAAATGGCTCACCGCCAACCGCTTCGCTTACACTCTTAACACCGCCCTTTATTCTTAAAATCGGCTCAAACTAGTACGGGTGTAACATCAGTTGGCTGCTCTGACACCTCAAAATCCTCCAGATCACACATCTTTAAAAATCCAAACTGTAATAGCGCGTGTTGTCGGAATCGTAAACCGGAAATTGCTGAGTGCGGAGCCACCCCGATGACGTCATTTTTAATTGGCGAACAATACTAAACGGCCTCGGATCTCGAACATTTCACCAATAAATCCGTAACTTACCGGGCGATTTCACCCAAATTTTCTTTTAAAATAGTTTTTAGAAAAGCTTTTGTATCAAATGAGACCATTTTTCGCGATATTCATTTAGACTGTATATGATATTTAAGGGCCGTAGTACCCTCAAAATTATTGAGGGGGGGGCTCACCCATTGATTTTTGAAAATAGCTCCGATAGACTCTGATAAAGCTGGTAACAAATTTCAATCATTAGCGAATTCGCTACATAACCATCTCTTACTCCAAGTTTGTTTTCCGAAACTGGTTGATTTTCCAAATTATTGGGGGGGGGGGGACACGAACCCACCGTCCCCCGTCGTGCTACGGCCCTGTCTTCAATGAACATGTATCCATGTATTAGCCATGTATTAGCGGCCATGTTATCAGTTAGGATTTCTTATCTCTTATCTAATGTTCAACAATGATTTAAATCATTTTCTCTACATACATTTCTTCCTTGTCTTCCCTCCTTCTAACCATATTATGAAAATATTTGTTTTGCGACAATCATTTCGAGGAACAGTGTAGAATCATCAATTAAGGACATGTGCATGGATTATTTTTACTGGTTATAGAAAAACATTCGTCAGGCCAAATAGTTAACTGGTGATTTTTAAATAAGAAATATGAAGAAAATGCAATTTTGACGCATAAAATAAAGCAAGGTTAAATTTTTCATGTTGTTAATTAGTGAGTTATTTTCTACATCTATTTGTGAGGGTTTTTGTATAACACGTGAAGCTAAAGTAATGTGATACATTCGCAGTTTGTGGTCCGACTTTGTTAGCAGAAAAAAACTACATTACGAACATAAAAGATATACATAGTATTAAGGTACAGATTGCAAAATGAATGGAAAAGTATGTGTCAGAGACTTCTGTCTGAGTTGTTGTCTTCAAAAAAGAGCCAGTTTTAAAATCATGAACACTTTAATTAGACTGATTTAACATATATATCAACTCCAAGAGCTCATTGATCATGAGCGTGTAAACTGGTACACGAGGGTTGTGACCGATACATAATCCGACTAATCATCGATTCAAATGGATCACATGTGGATCTTTCAGGATATAATCTTTCACTATATTAAAATAGGAAATAATCCTTTATATAGACCATCTGCAATCACGTGGGCTGATCTATTGTATTCACGTTACAATGTCTGATTTTAACATTGATTACATCACATACATTGTATATTACAATAGAAACAGTGGGTCTACCTTTTGTGTTGACGTGCAATATGGTCGAATGACATCATATACATTGTATATTACAATAGACAGAGTGGGTCTACCTAATGTGTTGACGTGCAATATGGTTTTTATGACATCATATACATTGTAGATTACAATAGGCAGAGTGGGTCTACCTATTGTGGTGCCGTCCAATATGGCAGAATGTCATCACATGCAGATGGTCTATTAAACGAAGTGTAGGAATATTAAGTTATACGTATGAATTAGAACCTCCAATCCCTGATATCATTGGTCGAGGACGGTTAGCCGGGTTATATATAAGATAAAACGACACTGATGAAGTGAATGACAAAGAAAACTTAAAACTGTAAAAAAAGATAACTTAATTCCGGATAAAGAGTGGACAGAAAACGAAGATTTCAATGCATGACTGAATGTAAAATATGATTCGTGCCCCATTCAGAACAATAAGATTCCCTGTAAAATCATGATTTACCTGTCAGACAACCTATAGATTGCGTATTATGAAGAAAAAACATTCATTCTCGATTAATCGTTATCTTGAGGTAGAAATTCTATAAGCATTTACTGGCTGGGTTTTTGATAATAAAGCAGAAGTTTACAGGGGTGGGTCCAGAAAGCTAAGTAGAGAGGGTCGGACAATTTCCCGACAAGGCGTAGTTCGGTCGCCGAGCGCCGGAAACACGAGCCATTTCGTGAATGGAGGTCCAGGGGTTCTCGCCCAAGATAGAACGCGTCAGATACGTTTTCCTGACAATGGCCAGCATTCAATAGGATTCCGTAAATCCAGCTATCACAACAGAGGCGTACATAACAGTAGGAAAATGTAATTGATTTTCGATGAACTTTACTCAAATATTTCATCGAACTACGTCCAGTCGACCCATCAGTGGGATATTTCAAAAGGACACAAGACCTCGTCATGTGAAATAAAATTTGCCTCACGACTGATTGCACAGAGAGAACGATATTGATTGTATTACAGAAGACCTACTTCACAGTGCAGCCATCTATTCGATTCCGACTGTCAGAGGTGGAATCCTAGAGTATTCGGGGACCTTATCCCCTCTACCTCCCTGGACCTACACCTGAATTTGTGGATGATCCAAGGATCATCGATATATAATGGACCAACTGAAGTATAAAACAACTTTTCCTCAATTTGATTCACACTGTATGATTTCATCCGTAATTTAACCAAGCGTGAACACTTATTGATGAAATGTAATGATTGTGATTCTTTCCACGAGGAACTAACGACATTGACTGTATACTTCATTTGGGCCTATATTTTCGTTGCTAAAATGGGGCACTGCTTACGCTAGGATTTGTGGGTTGTCATTCAACGAAATGTGTGTCAAATCTGCACACAGAGTGGTGTTTTATTGCAACATTATGATCAAATTGCTGATGCACTTACTAAATACACGGAACTATTTTAAAGGATTTCATTCAACTAACTGTATTCTAAAATTACTTACCGGTACAATACTTTTATTTTCTCAACTCCTCCATCAGTTTCGTCTTCGTCGTCATCAAGCACATCATCTGGGAGAAGATTTCTAAACTCATCCTGAAATTTAGATTAAGTAACAATCACTCCTTTTATCATATTATGATATTCAAGTAGTTAGAAAAAAATGCCTTTACATTCACAAGTATCGCCGTACTATCACATCGGGACGGTATTGAAAAACCAAGACATACAGCTTCCCGAAACATTCTACTGCCCTAACAGCATGTTGCACCAACCAGATCCATGACAAGTTCCAAGGAGTATGTCAGATATAATTGATAGGGTACCGTATAGTGTATGAGAGCTGCAATAAAATACGACTGGTTCCGACTTACAATTTCACGTGCGGATGAAGATCCCTCATCGATAACATTTAAAGCAGCACCATTATGATCGTTACGTAGCTTCTGTACATATTCCATCGTCTGAAATTGCAGTTATACCAAAACAATAGATACAACTTTAAAAGAACACACCATTATCGTTAAGATATCCGTAAAGCAAGGAAGCCTGTCATACCTTGCGTCTCTCGTCTTTGTTGCACTCTTTTCCGTTGAACTGGTATAGCTTATTTCCGAAATCGATAACAAAACAGTCGACAGAGTTCAAGCTCTTCCTGGAGAACGCAACCTGTGTTTAAGAACAATACGACCACTCAAAATACATAACTTCGTTTCCCAAACCGCCGGCGTCACCTTTGGCAGTTCCAAATTAAAAACCTTCCTAATTCATCAATAAATAAACTTTTGCCCGCGCGCTACTCAAGTTTACACGATAAAAAGCACCCACCCGCGTCATATTTGTCGAAGGAGATGAGAAATTGAATATTTATTTCTAATGGTCTCATCGCCGATATGTATTCAGGGTTAAGATCCTGTTCCCAAAATATCTTCGTCCAGAGTGAGGTAGGTCGATGAGATGAAAATGGTTTACACATAATCTTCATCCATGATATTTCAGGGTGAAATGGAAACGGAGTTACTCCGTGGTGTTCAGATTAAGGGAGAAAAGATGGTAATTGCTATATTTACCTCACGAACTTCAACGTTCTTTTTCTGTCCGAAAACGTGCAACAAACGTGGCTTGTACTGTGTCTGTGTCACGTGTCTGAATCCAGAGTCGGCACCACCTTCCATGATCCTAGAATATTTGTAGATTTGTATTTGATTGGAAAGGGACAGATTGAAAGGGACAGAACTTTGTAGTTGTTTGGAATTAAATGAGAGGACGTAGGGTGGCAAAATATATAACAATGATATTCAAATTATACTGCTAGTTTATGGAAGTCACGTCACAACACTCACTGCCATCATTTGGCTTTCATCATTCCACCTGATGATGGTAGTGAGTACATCAGCCGAAACGTTGTGTAACTTCAATGAACTTGCAATATTATTCACAATTTCATTGTGGGATTGTTTCTCATTTGACAAGACATTTTGTTGGTTCTTCTACCAATGATTGAAGCAGATTTTGCGTATTTAGTTTGAGTACTTGAAAAGATTCCATGTATTAATTAACATATACACTTCAAATAGCATTGGTTACGGTATTTTGTTAGACTTTCCAGAAACTCGGTCTTCCCCGGTGAAGTTTGCACAATGTTAGGTTGCTTGCTCTAGGAAGTAGACTGGATGTGTCTACATCATATTCTGTTGTTGATCTACATTACAAAGATGCTGTTACTCACTCGAGCGTTTTGAAGTAAGTTTTGAACAGTTCCGATTCATGACCTTGAACTTCACGGCGTTGCACAGCCTTATCGTCGAGGTACGTATCCAGCTCTACTGTCTTATAGGCAGCTGTTCCGTATTCGTCCTACAACAAACCACTCATAACTATTACCAACGCAACGAAATACAAAACAACTTTGATGATGAAAATACTCTCTGTCAGGTAAATACATAAAAAATTCGGCCAACGAAGGCCATAATACGCTCCCTTCGCAGCTTTTCATTCGGCTCTACTATCGTATCGACCGACGTAATATATGGAGAAATGAAACCACTGCGGGCCGAGTGTAAAGTCATAATGGCAACTTAGCTGATTTAAACTGTATCACTTCGACCAAAAATTACGAACGTCTGGTCGCATCGGGAAAATTGTCTGTCACAGACTATGATTATGCGTCGATCAACATTGAAATTATATCTGAGGCCAATGCACTTTCAGCTTAGGAATTTAAAACTAACTTCGGGAAAACTATTTCCATCAAGTTCGTGCCTACCTGAGTACTGTGTTTACCGATCCAGAAATGAAGATCGTATTCCCAATCATCTTCACCGGGATTCTTGTATTTCTAAAACATAATGCACAGTAATGTACAAACGCATTGAACTATGTGAATCTAAACCAAAATGTACATGTGCCATAAGGAACTTACGTTCAGAATGATGTAACTGTCCCCGCTGTAAAACTTCCCTCGATCTTCTTCGGGCCACGGAGTTGGGACGAATTTCTTGAAACAAGACGAAATCGATAGGTTAGTTTGTTTAATTACATCTGTATCTCTCAAATTCAGATTAAGGTTCCACTTTTGAAAACGACGTTTAAATAGTTCGAATAAAATCCGGTCAAGTTTTACGTTAATTTGTCTCAGCAATAACTGTTAATAGAACCTGGATATTACTCACTACATATTGTCAGTTAATAGAGTTTTAATTGTCACGGGCATTCAAACATAAGTAAAAGTTCTTTAGGAGAAGAGCTACAAGACGCTTCCTGGACTTACGACAATTTGCCAAATGAATAGACCTGCCTCATCCTTGGCGTTTACAACAGCCCAAGCCTTTTCCGTTTCAGCAGCCGCCTCTGAAAATATTCAGAAACGATTTCAGAAACAAATTTTCATTATTTTAATTTTACCGTTCCTCTCGGCTCCACGGGAAATGATGACTTATAAGGGCGAGGATAATCTTTATATTCAGTTCGTTATGACTAGAGTATGGGGAAACGGTTCTAGTTCTCGCTACAGTTTTCCATCCGATGTTGGAATCAACGGGGTATCCTCAGTAATGCAGTGAAAAGTTAACTGTTCTGCGTGCAACTCATACCGAGGTCCAGAAATAACATGTTCAGAATCAATAAAGCCTTCACAGTCTTTGAATGCACCTGATGAATATTGCAAATCAATCGCTGCTTAGAGAAAATAAACTTTGATGGGAAAGTGAATGAAGCTTTATACGAATGATAGACTCTGAAGATATAATCACAAATGCGTAGGGGTACATACTAACAGCTATACCGACCCGGTAAACTTTGTGTTTATCGTATTAGACAGAACTCAGTATTGTCTGGATCAGTTATTTGTATGAACTACATCAACGTCTATCTTAGTATCAGTGCATTCGCGATATTTCCAAAATGCAAGGAAATTACATTATGCGGTCTCTGCGCGAATCGCTAAAAAGTGACATAATGGAAATGCATACTCATTTTCCAGTAATGGTAATTTCGTCCAATTCACGAACATTCTTCCTTTAAATTCAGATTTCAGCATTTTACTGCTGTTTAATTTCTTTCCATTTTCAAGTGTTGACAATTTCTTGCCAATTCAGGCTGGTACTTATTTCAATTTTTCCTACAAATTCTGACATTTCTTTCATTTTCAGTCGATGTAATTTCCTGTTAATTCATTCATGATCGGCAAACTCCTGCTATTTCTATTATGTCATTTCTAGCATATTACCCGTCTGTACGCTTGAAACCTTTTAAGGGTGTGTTCACAGAGATTCGATTCCAATGATTATGATTGGGTGTTATCAAAAATACAAAGACAGAATATGTATTTTTGGTGTTATTATATACGTGGGAACAGTGTATTTCTCTATTTTAATTAAGCCTAAAAAACCTATGATTTTTGTGGTTTCCGCTGTATGGTTCATGAGTGAAACTGTAGGCGTTATTTGTGTTCTCTTCCTTGTTTAAACAAAAGAATATCATGAAATAGAGAATTACATGCCTCCATTCAGCCCTTCCTCAAAATATCCAACTACATGTATATACTTACTTTTTATTTCTCGTTCCAATGGTGTACCGAACAATGCTAGATTGGAATCCTTCCAGTCATACTTTTTCGGTTTCACCAATCCTGACATGATTGCGGGAGTTTGATCAAACGAGAAAAGAATCTGAAAGTGAATTGTACTATCGTGTTAGCATTAAATAGATCCAGACGGTTGAATACAAAGTAATTCATAAATGATTAACACTGAAATAAAAATCTACCACGAGTGGTAGGTGTCGTGATAACACGATTTTCTGTGAGGAGTGAGGGTTTTCGCGAGCTGCACCTACCACAAGTGGAAGACTTTTTTCTTTTCGAGATATGATAAGACCTTTTTTCTATGATTTTACTGGTTCAAACCAGCGCATATTTCCGCAATGGGTTTCTCCCACTACAAATGCTAATTGGGGGATCAATCTTTTATGTAAATGTCGATCATTCTCCTGGTAATAAACCTTTCTGAGCGGTGCTTTCATCCTCACGGCTGCCGTTACCTGTGTAACTTCATAATAATAAATGTAACAAATTTACGAGTATCAGCTCAGTTCAGCCGCCTTTGATGTTTGAGGAACATTTGTAGAAATAATAGTCCGGATTCGTAGACACAGTTACTTAACCAACTGGCGCTAGATTTTTAGCTAATGATATCCCGCGATAAAGACCCACCCTACTCCTAGATAGATTTAACTGAACAAAACGATGCATATTATAAAAATTAGGGGCATAGCTTAGCATATCAAAAAGTGATCATCAGGCCATCAGCGGAAAACAACAAAATGCTGTTCAGCTCCGTATATTGACGGCCGAAGGGGAAAACTCTTGAAAAATATCGTTTAGGGTTCTAAACTAGCTACTCTAGGAAAATTTAGACCGGACGGGCTACTGCACGCCTGTTTAAGATACACTACACCAGACTCAATTAAATGTCCTAGCAGGTTGATAAAACGAGGCGCATTTTTGGCGGGAATAAAAACGTCGTTCAAGAAATAAGTTTTCTGTTCACATTAATATTGATCGTATAAAAAAAAACGCATTGAATCATCAGCAAAACTACACTGTCTGATAAACATGCAAAACCTATTCACCCCCAGGCAATCATGTAGGATACAGCAAGCGCATTCCTCCCTGTTGATTCAACATTTCATATATAGTTATTTTTGGCGTGTGCTAATTTTCCGTCGAAGAATCGACAATTTCAATTCCCTATCGTGAGCTTTGTGCGAGCTTATAATTTCGCTATGCGTAAATATTGTGTTCGTATAATAATGAACAAATGAGTGAAATTAGCTGCTTTTTACATACCTAGAAATTGGTGCCGGGTGAATGAAGGCTTCTGGCTACTGTCTGACGGAGTATGAAACGGTAAGCGGAAGTATACTTCTTCACCACGCCTAACGATGTATTATGGGTAATTGATCTACATCTCTAACGTATATATTTATAGAATACGGAGTCGTTACTAACGATTTTAGTTATATACTCAGTTTATCACGAGGAAGCTGTAAAGGGTGTAACGCATTCGTGTTGAAGCAAATTTAACGTCGATAGCCAAAGCTCGGTTGTAACACCATCATTTATAATGCCACAGACGAATAAATCTGCCAAGAAATTTACCGTTCAACTTCCAATTAAATTGTCATTCAACGCCTAATATATAATATCAGGGGCGGATCCAGGATTTCTTTGGGGGAGGTGCTCGACAGAAAAATTTGCGAAATTTTTTTAAATTTGATGCCCT
>JAYMFW010074767.1:0-10632 GCA_036785005.1 Tubulanus punctatus | reverse complement strand
GTTATGATCTTTTCTCAGTTTAATTGAATTTGGCTATACTTGAAGGGGATTACTTAAAATCTGTTATCATCTTTTCTCAGTTTAATTGGATTTGGCTACACTTGGAGGGGATTTCTTGATCAGTTTAATTCTTTCCTAAGTTTGAATGACTTCATTATACTTTAAGGTGATTCCTTAAAATTAGTTTAATTATTTTTGCAATTTAGATTACTAAGGCTATACTTGAAGGGGATTCCTTGAAATATGTTCAATTTTTTTCAGTTCATGATTTTAGCATAACGTTATACGGATTTCATTAAATAAGTTTCACCAAATAGATTAAGCTATATTTGCAGACTTAAAATCAAATTAATTGATTTTCAGTATCATTGAATTTAGCTATATTTGAAAGGGATCTCATACAATCAGTCTGATTTTTTTAAAGTTAAGTCGGGACCAAGTTAAGTCGGGACCAAGATAAGTCGGGACCAAGTTAAGTCGGGACCAAGTTAAGTCGGAAACAAGGTGAACTAAAATCAGATAAGAATATAGTAGCTTTTGAGCCTACAAAATTCCCTGAGTCTCGGTGACTTAATCTATATCTGACATTTCACGAGATGTTTTTATTCTCTTTATAATATCTCAGATTGAGTAAGTTCTTGCTGGTCGTATCCTCGAAAAAAATCAATCTTTCATAAAATATCTCAAGTTGTTCTAATCGTTTAAATCGATGTTATTTAGTAAGTAGTATCATGTTTTACACATGCTAGGGCCAGGTTTTGGAAATATTTTCTCATATAGCCTCGTTTAAGAGCAAAAAATCTTTTGACAAAAAATCAGAAAATATCATATACTTTTTAAGGCACATTTTAAGTCAAGCTTGAAGAATAACTACTGTTTTCAATCCCTATAACTTATCACATGAACATTTGGAATGGACTGAGATAAGATAATTTAAACGGCGGTGTTATAACGAGGTTTGAATGTAGTAAACTATTGACATTGAAAAGGATGGTGTTATAACGGGGTTTAAATGGTGTAAACAATTGAGATTTTTGAGGGGGTGTTGCAACGTGGTTCCAATGTAGTAAGCTATTGACATTACAAAGACTGATGTTGAAATGAGATTTGAATGTAGGAAATTTGACATATGCGGTGGCATAACGAAGTCTGAATGTAGTAAACTACTGACATTTTAAAGGTCAGTGTTATAACGAAATTTGAATGAAGTAAAATGTTGTCATTATAAAGGGTGGTGATGGAACGTAATTTAAATGTAGTTAACTATTGACATTAAAAAGGTGGTGTTGAAACGAGGTTTGAATGAACTCAACATTTGACATTATAAAAGGCGGTGTTATAACTTTCTAAGGCACTTTACATACTCCTGTATAAAATACGACCGATTCTATATTTGAATGCGTAAATATTTCTGTAGGAAACTTGCTGTATTTGGATGATAATTTGAGTCAGTTTTTATGTTTCTCACATGGAAACCTTTTAAAAAGTTTGAAATATTATCAAGCCTCGAAATAATTTTTATATATATGAAATGATTTTTTTAATAAAATTTCCAAGCAGTTTAATTCTTCGAACATGGTTTAGAGATTATTTTCCTGTAAAGCCTAGTTAGTGCATTCAATGATAAGCGATTTTAATATGATTCTCAGAGAATAAGTTACATTTCACTTCAGTTTGTAAGGCACTTTATATCCGCCTGTATAAAAGACGTCGGAATATTTCGCATGCTTTTATAATTTTGCAGGAAACTTGCTGTATTTAAAGGGAAAATATGAGTCAGAATTTTTATTCCTTACATGGAAACCTCGTAAAAAGTTCGAAATATCATGAAGCCTCAAATAATTTCAATTCACGTGAAATGATATTACTTTGATAAAAGTACCATGTGGTTTAAGTCTTTGGCCATAATTTAGAGGCTATTGTCCTGTAAACCCTAGTTATTGCATTAAATGCAATTTGAATTATATTATAATAGACAAAGTTAGATTTGACTTCACTTTCCAAAGCCCTTTATATGCACCTGTATAAAATACGTACTTCTTTCTATTCATATGGAATGTGTCTTTTTGATAGAAGTACCATGCAGTTTATGTCATCGGACATGGTTTAGAGACTATTGTCCTGTAAAGCCTAGTTTTTGCATGACAACCCACTGTAAAAGGAATTTAAGAGAGAAAGTTAGATTACTCTTTTTATGGCACTTTATATGCTATGTTATTTACTTTGGTCATCAACTGCTAACTATATAAGGGGTATTGTTATAACGAGGTTCGACTATAGTTAAACATTGCCGTTGTAAAATTTGATATTATAACGAGGTTTGACTGCAATAATCTTTTGACATTATAATGGGTGGTGTTATAACGAGGTTTGAATGTTGTAAACTATTGAAATTATAAATGACGGTGTTATAACGAGGTTTGAATGCTGTTAACTCTTGACATTATACATAATGGCATTATAACTAAGTTTGACTGTAGTAAACTATTGACACTATAAAGGGTGGTGTTATAACTAGGTTTGAATGTCGTAAACTATTGAGATTATAAAAGATGGTTTTAAAAGAGGTTGGGATGTTGTGAACTCTTGACATTATAAATAATGGCATTATAACGAGGTTTGACTGTAGTAAACTATTGACACTATAAAGGGCGGTATTATAACGAGGTTTGAATGTAAAAAAACTATTGACATTAGAAAGCGTGGTCTTATAACGAGTTATGAATGTAGGAAACTATTAACATTATAAAGGGTGGTGTTGTAACGAAGTTTGAATGAAGTAAACTATTGACATTATAAAGGCTGGTGTTATAACGAAGTTTGATTGTAGTAAACTAATGGCATTATAAAGTGTTGCGTTATAACGAGGCTTGAATGTAATAAATTATTGACGTTATAAAAGCCGTGTTATGACGAATGTAGTAAAGATACTAATAAAAATCCTACTTTATACAAATTACGTCTGTTTGAATTATTTTCATTCCTTTCTAATATTTTTGTCAGGCATGAGTGTAAAAGGAACAGTTTATCATTATTGTCAACATGGTCATACTTAACTTATCAGATCGCGAGAGAATAATTGACAACGTGTAGCTTTTATTTCGTTTTCATTGGAAAAATTTGAGGAAAAACATTTTTTCAAAATTGAAAATTTTAGCAAAACCCCCTGTTTTTCTGGCCTGTCGTAGCAACACCCCTGGCCTTTCTTCCAACCCTGGCACCAACCCCAGCCTACCCTCTACCCGGGGACCCTATGCCCCCCACTACCTTATACCCAGGAACCCTGGTCCCTACCTTTTTCTATTCCTAGACTATCCCACATCCTCCTATTCTATTTCTATTCTAACCCACCTCTTCATATTCTATTCCTATTCGAGCCCATAAAGTCCATAAAGATGAGTCCTTAGGTAGGTAATCCACGTGATATTTGATTTGAAAGTTCGGAGTAATATTACAATTGAACTATCCTTTCAATGCCAATGACTCCTGGATTTTCACTTACTTTCACTACAATATATTATTCAACATAGATTTCTAATCGTTTTTTTACCATTGGTTTTTTAAATAGTGAATGATGGCTTCCTTGAGGACATTCTTTCCTTGAGGCGACAGTCGGAAAAAAAATTGCCAAGTGTCATCACCAGCCAAGAAGCAAGCGTCCCGGCACCGACCATCGATATACCGTCAGCCAGTTATGCACCACAACCAGATGCAACTTACATCGATTTGGATAGTTCAGTGAACAAAATTTCAGCTTCTGTCAACTGCTTCGTGAGTCAAATGATACTCTATATGACCAATCGCCAGTCCAACCGAACCAAACATCAGCAGATGCCAAGATTGTGAATTTAGAGGAGACAGTAAAACTCCTTTCTGATCGAATTGCATTTTTGGTATGTAATGAAACATTAACACAAGGGCGAATCCAGGGGGTGCTTTGGGTGCTCGAGCACCCCCCCCCCAATATGTCTAGCTAAAATATTCTGAAATTGTCTAGCTAAAATTGTCTGAGGTTGACCCTGGATCCGCCCCTGTTTCATGGCACACATGTATCAGTGATAATAATTTAACTTCAAATTTCAATTTAAGGAGTCAAGGTTATTAAGTCAACCGAGAGAAATATCAGTAGAGGGCCAAACAGTCTACAATGGAAGGACAAAGGTATGTATGCCATTTTTAACCTGATTACTGTTGGCGGTAAAACTTTTGATTGAGCTCTTCAAATACATTCTTTTATTTTGTAGGAAGAACTGGCTGGCCTGATAAGTCGTACAAAAAACCCCAGCAATGGGACAAAGATCCTATTTGAAGCCATCCTTACACGGGATGAAGTTCTTCATTGTAGCCTGACTGGGGGAGGAAGCGAATCTTCCAACAAAAAACCAGGGATAGAAAAGGCGAAAAAACTAGTTATAGATGGTATGTAATATTGAATGAAATCTGACATGGTTTAAGTGCATAAGTTCAAAGCCCAGACATACAAAAACATATGGATGTTATTTCAATGAAGTATTTATGCATGGGCCAACGTGCATGACATACCTGCATTTTTCCAGGGTTTTTAACCCCCTTCCCCCATTTTCCGGTCCCCAAAATCTGAGGTAGTCTACTGTACGCATGACTCCAATCACTAATGCTGATATTTTAGCAATGTATCTATTTCACATTCTATTTTTTAGATATTCTACTGACACAGTATGTGGATGTGTTGCATGCCTCGCTGGCTGCTAGAATGAGAGATAGATTGAAGATAATGCGAATGCAATATCAGTAAATGCGTGAGTGAATGTGAGAGTTGGTCAGTTATTTCAACTTTCTATGATTTCTGTTATTTCAAATTTTTGTTTTTTTTGTAAATATGTTATTTTGATTAAGATTTTGATAATTAAAAAAAATCATAACATTTAGAAATTGTTTAGCTTTCGTCAAGGGGATTCATGTCTTAGGATGGTGAGATGTTTTTAGACCCGGAAGCAACTTCTTAAAATTCGTTATCATAATGGTAATGTATGTATCCTCTATCTGTTTTATGTTTAAAACTTGTTCACAATTTAGGATTTTTAAACTATTTTGGATAGAATTTCCAACAGTGGAAGGAAATTCCAGACAGCCTGGAATTCTCTGGAATTCCAGCTACTATGTCTAATTCCAGACAGTCAGGAATTCTCTGGAAATCCAGCTACTATGACAAATTCCAGACAGTTAGGAATTCTCTGGAAATCCAGCTCCTAAAGAAATTCTAGACAGTCTGGAATTCT
This sequence comes from Tubulanus punctatus, assembly GCA_036785005.1. Classification (NCBI taxonomy): domain Eukaryota; kingdom Metazoa; phylum Nemertea; class Palaeonemertea; order Tubulaniformes; family Tubulanidae; genus Tubulanus; species Tubulanus punctatus. Next base: position 5,374 of record JAYMFW010074767.1, on the reverse strand, counting down.
TTAATATTTTTGTAGGAAGCTCGTTGTATTTGGAACGATAATTTGAGTCATTTTATGTTTCTTTCATGGAAACCTTTTAAAAAGTTTGAAATATCATCATCTCCGAAGTTATATCTAATCATATGAAATGATGTTTTTGATAGAAGTTCAATGATGTTTTTGATAGAGGTTTCATGCAGTTTATGTCTTCGGGCATGGTTTAAAGATTCTAGTCCTGTAAAGGCTAGCTAGTGCATTAAAGGATAAGCCATTGTAACAGGATTTTTCAGATTCAACTTCACTTTCTAAGGGACTTCATATGCTGCTGTATAAAAGACGCCCAATCTTTTCGATTGCTTTAACATTTTTTGTAGGAATCCCGCTCTATTTGGAAGGATAATTTGAGTCAGAATTCATATTTCTCACATAGTTACCTTTTAAAAAGTTTTAAACAACATCAAGCCTCGAAATTATTTCTATTCATATGAAAATATTTTATTTTGATACAAGTACTATCCCTCAAACAGGGTTTAGAGACTATTGTCCCGTTAAGCTTAGTTATTGCAATAATTGATAAGGCACCATAACAAGATTTTGAGTTACAATGTAAGATTCGACTTCACTTTCTAAGAGACTATAAATGCTCTTGTATAAAAGACGACCGCATTTTTCGATTGCTTTAATATTTTGTAGGAAACTTGCTGTATTTGGTGGGAACATATGAGTCAGAATTTATATTTCTCAAATGGACACCTTTTAACAAATTTTAAATATCATCAAGCCTTGAATTTTTTTCTATTCATATGGAAGATGTTATTTTGATACAAGTACCATGCAGCTTTTGTCCTTGGACATAGTTTAGAGACCATTATTTTGTAAAGCCTATTTATTCCATTAAATAATTAGCCATTGTAATACGGATTTTTAGAGACAAAGGTAGATTCGACTTCGCTTACTACGGCCTTTTATATGCTACTGTATAAAAGACGTCCACGTTTTTAGAATGTTAAAATATTTCTTTAGGTAACTTGCAGTATTTGGTTGGTTAAATTGAGTTAGCATTTATGTTTCTCACATGGAAACCTTTCAAAATGTCTGAAATATCATCAAGCCTCGATTTTTAGAGGCAAAGGTAGATTCGACTTCACTCACTAAGACACTTTAAATGCTCCTGTATAAAAGATGACCGAATTTGTTAATTACTTTAATATTTTAGTTGGAAACTTGCTGAAATCTGAGTCAAAATTTATGTTTCTCACATGTAATCCTTCAAAAAAAATTTGGAATATCATCAAGCTTCACAATTATTTCTATATATATATGGAATGAAGTCCTGGGACATGGTTTAGAGACATGGACGAATGGTTGGAATCACAGTTTATGTTTCTCGCATGGAAACCTTTTAAAAAGTTTGAAATATCATCATGCCTCGAAATTCTATTATTCATATGGAATGATTTTATTTAGTTAGAGGTACCATGCGTGATACCATGCATGAAAGAAGTCCTTGAACGTGGTTTTTAGAGACTTTTGTCCTGTAAAGCCTAGTTATTGCAATGATTAGCCATTGTAACAGGATTTTAAGGTACAAAGTTAGATTCGAATTCACGTTCTAAGGCACTTTATATATGCTGCAGTATAAAAGACGTCCAAATCTTTTCGTTTGCTTTAATATTTTTATAGGAAACTCGCTGTATTTGAAAGGATAATTTGAGTCAGATTTTATATTTCTTCCATGGAAACCTTTTAAAAGGTTTGAAATATCATCTACTCCGAAGTTATTTCTATTCATATGAAATGATTTTTTTGATAGAAGTATCATGCGGTTTATGTCCTCAGACATGGTTTGGAGATTCCTGTCCTGTAAAGCCTAGCTAGTGCATTAAATGATAAGCCATTGTAACAGGATTTTAGGAGATATGATTTCACTTTCTACTTTGGCACTTTATATGCTGCTGTATAAAAGACGCCTAAACTTTTCGATTGCTTTAATTTTTTTGTAGGAATCTCGCTCTTTTTGGAAGGATAATTTGAGTCAGTATTCATATTTCTCACATAGTTACCTTTTAAAAAGTTTTAAACAACATCAAGCCTCGAAATTATTTTTATTCATATGAAAATATGTTATTTTGATACAAGTACCATCCAGTTTAAGCCCTCGGACATGGTTTAGAGACTTTTGTTATGTAAAGCCTAATTATGGAATTTCCTCGGCACTTTATATGCCCCTATTGTAGGAAACTTGCTATTTGGTGGTATTTCAGTCAGGAATTTAATTTATTTTTTATAGAAGAAGCATGTGCAGTGCAATTCCAATACGGCAACCCCAGGGACGAGCTAGAGTTGCCGCTGCTGGACGGGGAGTTGGTCAAGACAACGAGTGGATCGATGTTGGCACTGTTGGTCTGGGCCCGACAATTATGAGATTTCGGCCACCAGTCGTTAGTGGACCGATAAACATTGACGATTTTGATGAAGATTCGCGTGCGATCGAATATTTCAAATTGTTTTTCACGGATGAAATATTTCGCGATATCGTCGCTGAAGTCAACCGTTTTGCCGCCGAGCTAATCAACGCCGCTCCTCAGCCTAAGCTGCCTCAATCGCGGTTCAACGCTCGGCAGCTGAAAAACACCAAAGAATTTCAGAGATTTATGGGACTAGTTTTCAACATGAAATTAAATCGTCCCCCTGCCGTGCAGGTGGCACGAGAATCAGCCGTTTTTCCGTGACGTTATGCCAAAAAATCGATTTTCCATACTATGCTCGTGTGTTTGCGACTACAGTAATCACATGAGTGGGGTCGATTTTCATGACCAGTTGAATCGATACTACGAGAGTACCAGAAAAACGGTAAAATGGTGGGGGAAAGTTTTCTCCTGGCTGCTCGAAGCCGTCTGAAAAATCCCGACCACAAACGCATGAAAACCAGATTGCAATTCCGCCAGGATTTACTTCTCGACCTCGTAACAGGGGCCGTCCGTCTCTGGGTCCGCCAGAAGAGCGTCTGAATGGTCGTTACCATGAGATGCGACAACGTGACAAGGGAACCCGCGACTGTAAAGTTTGTAGCGACAGAGCGGCTGGTTTACGCAAGGAAACATCGTACTATTGCGGCACGTGCACAGACCAGTCTGCCTTGCAATGTGTGCCTTGCTTCCACAAATATCATACGAGGCAAAAATTACCGATGATTACGAACGCGTCTGCCATCTACCGGAATATGTATGTGAACAATTGTTTACTCAAATGATCAAACTTGAACATTTATTTACATGACAGAGATAAAATCGATATTCTGACTCGGACTTTTTCATTTCAACTTTTATAAGTTTTCATGCCATTGTCATTCGTATAACTACTATTATCATGAGGATTATTATTACTGGATTTTTTATGTTATCATTGTATTGTAGAAATAGGCTATTTTTGAAAACGAGAAAAAATGTCTTGTAATCATTATTTGAAATTTGAGTTTTCTAAAAAAAATTTGTCATTTTTTTCCACTTCGGCTTCTGAGGAAATAAGAATCCCCAAAATGGAGAAACTCAAGACTATCACATAAAAAATCAGCAAGATAAAAGATTCTTAGTTTTATTGAGGACTATAGAGGAGACAATAATTTTGACACAATTAGACTGATAAATCAAGTCGGTCTGAAAGAGGAGTGATTCTCGGGACCCCTCCATGAACCTCTATTGGAACTGGAGATTGGCTTCAACTGACTAGAAATTGTTTCTATTGTGTTCAGGAAGACTCATTGAATGATTGGATATAAGTTTTACTACAATACAGATGGGATTTCTATTTATTTTTGGGGAATTTCTGAAAAAATATATAATTTTTACTGAAATTTACATCCGGGGCCCCTCATAAATTTGAGCTCACATCCACCCCTGAAGTCAAAAACTACTTTTTTTTCATTTTTCATAAGTCCGTTATCTTAGCTTGAGGAAAATACTTGGTTTTGGGGTGATATAGCGACTGGAACAGTGTAAAAAAGGCCTCATATAAGCGGTCTAAATAGTACGGAAAAAAATGATCTATGAATTTAAAAAAAATTGATTATTTGCATGGAAAAATTCTCCTGTATAAAAGGCATCCAAGCTTCACGATTTAGATATTCCTGTGCTTGCTGCATTTGGTTGGGAAATTAATTTTAATCAAATGAAATGATATCATATTGAAATTAGGATGCAGTTTATTTCATCAGTCATGGTTTAGAGAAGCCTAGTTATCGCTTTAAGTGATTATCCATTTTGTAACAGGATTTTTAGCTTGATAAAAAACTTTGAAATATCATCAAGCTTCTACGTTATTTCTATTCATATGAAATGATGTTATTTTGATAGAATTAGTATGCGATTAAGAAGTCATCGGACATTGTTTAGAGAAGCCTAGTTATTGCATTAAACGATTAGCCAATGTAACAGAATTTTTAGAGACAAAGTTACATTCAACTTCACTTTCTAAGGCTCTTTATATGCTCGTGTTTAAAAGACATCCAAGTTTGTCGATTGCCTGAATATTCCTGGCGGAGACTTGCTGCAATTGGTGGAAAAAAGATTTAGTCAGAATTTATCATTACCATTTCGATACTTTTTTAAAAGTTTCAATTATCATCAAGCTTCGAAATTAATTCAAATCACATGAAATGCCTGTATTTTGATAGAAGTAGGACGTAGTTTAAGTTCACAGACATTCGGATTTATTTGTTATGTTAAGCCTGGTTATTACACCAAATGAATAGCCATTGTAACAAGGATTTAAGAGAGTAATTATCGGCTCATCTGTTATATATTGATTTTTTTATCAAAAACTGGAATTTTTTCAATTCGTTTGAAATGATGTATTTATAAAAGTAAGTGTGCGTAGACAACGTCATTAGGCTTAGATTTGCGAACTTTTTCTGTTAAGCCCCGTTAAAGCCCTTCAAAAACCTTAACGATTTCTAAGATTAAAAATATCAGAAATCGACTTCATTTTAATCGACATTTTCTAATTCAAATTTCGATTTTTCAGCAAAATCTGTAATTTTTAAATTCGTTTGAAATGTTGTAGAAATAAAAAAAAGAAGGTCCTCGTTTGATCCCCCAAAACCCACAGACGACGAATATGAAAATCTGAAAGTATTTCATGGTATAATTAGACATCGTACAAATCCTTGTACATATGAAATAAAAACAATTATAACGCAAATACCCTATTACTGCCCTATTTCGTTTTAAATTTTGTATCAATAATTGAAGTTTTTGTTTTTTAATGAACTGGCCTACTGCCTTATTTTATAGCGCGCTCATATATTCTTAGAATTTATAATAGCGTGGACTTAAGCATTAGGTCATACAAACTCAATCAGCCGTGGTTGATTTCAACTCTGACGTGTGGTGCATAC
>JAYMFW010074656.1:0-10635 GCA_036785005.1 Tubulanus punctatus | reverse complement strand
GAATTGTTTTTCCATCAGTTGACGAATTGTTTGCTGAGTAATTTAAGACCGAAATGAAGTGAATATTGTGAGAATTGAGATATCCCCAAAAAACCATATTCAACTAACAAAATAGACTATAGTAGTGCGAGAATAACGATGCGGAAATATTCGTCCGACCTCTTAAGTCGATCAGTACGCGTTCGGTGAAATTTAATGGCTCTACACCCGAACCCTTGTTTGAGTCAGGTAAATGGGAGTTACGCTTCTAAATTTCCCTAATCCTCAAAAAGTTTTGTAGTAGATTAAACAAGGTAGAAGATGAAAAACGGACCAGAAAGAGGGGTCAGTGCGATTGGAATGCCGCCAATAACACTGTAAGATTTTATTAAGCTAATTCCACACTTCATAAAGACTTTACTCACCATATATTTCCGTCTGTAGGCCATATAGAGGCAAATAATCACCAAGTAATCACATCATAATCCATAATTGCATTATGACTAGTGTTTTCGAATGAGAATGCGATAGAATTCAGGAAAATATCGCGGATAGTCCTAACAGGCAATTAATTCAAGCCGGCAAATTCATTAAGATGTTGAATCACCGTGTCGTAATTTTCTGTCATATTGCCAGATATTCACTAGTCACCGAAATGGTAACAAAATAAGTTTATTATCGTTAAAATATTCAAATTGATCAGTTTGGATTTCGAATCCAGATATTTCTCACCTAATGTAATGTTTTTCGTTATTATACTGCTCTATATTTCTTAGCGGATTTCTACACTCAATTTTGTAAACAAAGCGTTATTCGGTCTCATTCGCGTAAAAATGTAGTAAAATCGATGAAATCGTGTCAAATTATGGGAGAAATAAAATCTTCCACTCATGGTAGCTGGGAACAAGATTTTTTGCTGACTCGTTTCGTGTTTCTCCTTCACTCCGCAAAGCCTCGTGAAGAGGAGAGTAACCCTCACTAGTCAGCAGAAAATCTCGTTCCCAGCCACCACTTGTGGCAGATTCTATACTTGTGTATGTAACTGAAAAAACTGCAATTTTACGTTTGAATTTACTTGAATATTGACCTCAGGTTACTTAAGTATTTGCTGTGCTAAAAATGCACTTCTTAACAGCAAAGAAATATAAAGTCAATCGATAAAAAATCAATGATGTAAAATTCAATAAATCAGTTTTAGTATCAGATTGCTGAATGTCTCCCTGAATATGTTGTTGTTAGTGGAATATATCAATAAATTTGTTCAAATGTTGAAATACTTAACATAAGACACAGAGAATTGTCACTTCGTTTTCCGAATCTACTGAAACTAAAAAAAAACTATGTATACACCAGGGAGTGTGTGATATAGGAATCTCCCTGTTTTTACGCTTACTACTGGTTGTACGTGTGGCAGAAAAACGCAAATAGGTCTATGTAAACAAATCGTTTGCAGCAGTTCATACTTCCCGCTAATGTAAGATGAAAATATCAACTATTCTTCGTAATTAATGATTTTTTCCGGATTCATTAATTCAGCCAGCAAACGCAATAATAGAAACAGTACTCGGTGGGAACAAATCCCTAATCTTTTTCAAAGGCCCCTCGAAATATTACCCTAAAATGGATCCTAAACGATAAGCTCGACATCGATCATTTTACTTGAAATTGCTACCAGCATTAAACTACAATGAATACAATACTCATCTTTATAATTGCTCATTTATCATCAGTGATATAAAAAACATCTTCTTTAATATATTTTGTGACTCGATATGTGGAATCTTTGGATACGGGTAATTCTCGAGAGAATTGACAATAATTTACTTACCCACAATATCAACAGTATAACAGTATAACAGCTGATATAGGAATTAGTAAAACTATTGCACCTATGGAAATTCAACAATTTTTACTCATGAATATTCATCACATGTCGAATCATCTACAGTATTGAATATACAGTCGAGTTATGGTTCATACTTCTACTGACTGGGGGATAAATATAAGACTAGAATAGCTGTAAAATCAGAACATTTTTTAGAAATTAACAAAATAATCAATCTCCCATTGTCACTCTACAAGTTATAAACAAAATAATCAATGTCCTCATTGACCACACTCTACATCAAGTGTTAAACCTATGAAAGATATTATTTCACCTGATCCTCAAATAATGATTTTCTATTCTATCACAAATACGTAATTATGATAAAAATGAATACAAGGAATATCATCCAGAAATTCAAAAAACATTGTTAGTGAATTTCACCTGTCGAATATATTTTGCAAATGATTCAGATAATAAGGTATATTATAGTTAGATATAAATAACAGAGACACTTACCACACAACTGTCGTGTCTTATTTGTCATTCATCACTCATTTGTTTTTAGAACCAGTTTACCAATTTTGGCTAAACAACAAAGTCTGGCACCATCTCAAAAGCTATCAAGAACACTTTGAAAAAGACTTTGAACGTATATTATGATTTTTAGCATTTATATATTGTAGAAAAAGAACTGATTATTCTAATTTTACCAGACCACTAGACACGCTATCAAGAGTATATATTATCTTAAACATCTGAAGTATTTTAAATTTCTAATTCCGATAGCTAGGGCTCACAAAGTACAAGTGGTGAACTAGATACTCAAATTGCGTATGAAAGATTATTGAATCCACTGATCTTCAAAAATTTCCTATTGGAAATGATTAAGATATCACTGATTTAGAAATTCACGTTGATTGCACTACGCAAGATTTTAAAATGGGGACATGTTTTTACATCAATTCCGCTTATATTTGTTGCTATGTAAAACTGGTGCTGTAAAACCTGGGATACAACCAGATTGTCGGGATTGAACTGACGACCGGGAAATTAGTTTAGTTTTCTTTTATCCTTGTCGGGACCGAACCGTTGGTAATTGCGAGGTGGCAATATTTTAACAAAACAAATAACTTTATGAATCAAAATATATCAATGAGTAAAATAATTAAGACTAAGTTATGATGTTTCATCGATCAATTTTGGTGTCCCCTCAAGCATCTATATGGCATGATCATAATTAGATATCGATCAAAATTTTTTGAACTAACGCAGATTTAAATTGCAAACGTAAATTGCAAAAAATCTTAATATTTCACAAATCGTATCAATTTGTGTTTTAACGGGTTTTTACTGTTAGTGTTGAATTTAGTTGAAAAAAATAATGACGACACCGAGGTTTACTAAAATGGCGGGAAGAAACGGTTAACTTTCTCATTGTTAGAATTCCACACTAAACTGCCACTTCACTCGCATTTAAACAATCTTTGCTAAACTAGCTGGCCCATTATTAGTTGTAATTTACTATTAACTTATTACTTAACGTTAATTTGTAGCTCTAAAGTTTGACGCTTAGTGCGAGTGTGAGTTTCTCAGAGCTGGATAGAATAGGTGAAGATAATCTTCATGATTTAAAAGTCTCTGTTGACTTGTCTCCTATATCTTATATTGTAACTCATTTTGTATATTCATCGTGTATAATATCTATCAGGTAACTCCTCTAAATATTTTATTACTCGTGAAATAAAATGTATTCTTTTCCATTTTCCAATGTGCTGATAACCGTGAACTGTTATGAAAGAAAATACCGATAAATAAAAATAAAATGATTACTTAGCTGGGGATAAAGGGAGGGGGTGGAGCGGAGCCCAGAGGAGAAAAAGTGCAAACTTCAGCCATAACATCGCGTAGAGATGTTCTAACTGAAATATTATTGATAATTTAATAGCTCATGGATTTATTGTAATCATCCACCAGTAATTATAGCTCATGTTGCTCATTTTAATAAAATGGCATTTTAGAATTACTGGTCAATAAAGCTGTATTTATATTGATAAGGATACCATTATGTGAATGTTGGCATAGTAATCATGTTGATAGAAATTCCACAAATGTAAATACGGCTTAAAGATCAGGTGGAGTATAATTTCAATTTTTCGATTTTTTGTATATATCAAATCAATGCAATGTGTGATTCGTGGTTATTTTGCCCGAATGTATAGAATTCAGGGGTTTTAATCGGTGCATTTCAATACGAGCCTCGGAGCTTTAATACACACATATCCCTGCAATACCCCTGTCCCCCAACGATTTTCGTTGTCAAGTGGATTAAATCGTGAAGATCACTCGTCAGCTGAAAATCTAGTTCTCAGCAACCACTCGTGGTCGATTCTATATTTCAACTTATCCAAAATTGCTCACAACTTAACAATGGGCACATACGTATAGACAAATATCTATTGTACACATTGTTCTGAATGATTATTTTTTGAAAATTGTACCACTTGAATCTACGCTTAAAATATTGCGACATTTAGATTATCTTATCATTTGCTCCAACTGCACTACATTTTGATAATTGTTTGTATAGCAATATCTTATTATATTCATGCTGTTTATATTATTAAATGGGTACTAAGGCATAGTGATAGTTTATAAGGAATATTTATCGGAGCATCTACGTGATCCCGGGTCTCCGTTACCAACGTCATTCGCAGAATTGGAGCCTAGAAGAGCGACACTGTCGCTAAGGTGCTCCATTAGGAATGTGGTTCAAAATCATAGTTTAAAAAAAAGCATCTGGTATTTTTTCCTATGGCATTTTACCTATTCTACAAATCGTGGCATTTTAAACCTAAATATTTTTTTCCTCTGGCATTCTAATTGGGTTACCATCCAGTTGATATGTTTTTATATGTTGATATGTTTTCTGTAATAAGGGTTTAGTAATAAGGGATCAGATTTCAGATAAACTCAAAATTGAAACATTTTCATTGGGAGGTAGAAACTATCGCCTAGTCAAGATTGAGAAAAAATTCATTGATTTATTATAAATTAAATACCTACTCGGATCTAAAATAGTTTATTTGTAAAAAGAGATTGCTCAAATGGTACAATCTCTATAGAAAATAAAGTCACTAAAGAGTCGAAGTGCTCCAGGTCAATGGTCACTGGTGCTCCATTTGAATCGTTTTAGATTAATATTAGAATATTTTTTCGACTTTTTTATTTAGTGAATGAATTAAGGTGTTATTAACAAAAAAAATCAAAATACAGCCTTAACATTTTTATATTGTTGTGACTACTAGTTATTGTATCTAGAACAGTGTAAAAAAGACACAATTGTTTATATGTCGATTTTATAATCATTTATCGGCCTGACAACCGGCATTCCATCAACGCTTGATCCGATAGTTTTCGCTTTATTCGACACACCAGAATGTGAGCTACAGTGGAACACCTCAGCGACAGTGTCGGTGACATGCTCTGGCTCCGAAGTCTCGAGTGATGCTTACACGCATGGTGGTGAAGAAAAACCAAAAACATGACAAGTCGACCTGTGTTGGATTACGATACAATCGCCAACAATTTCGTCGCATCGTATAGTATGACCTGAATTAGGCTTTAGAACCGTAAATAGGCCTACATCCCATGAGGAAATGTTTTCAATTCAAACAAACATTGTTATATACGATGGCGCTCTGGGGACAATATTAAGCACTTCTCTCAAATCCGATTTTTCTTCAACTTTTGAAACTTGCAATAAAACAATTTTACATATATTATCACTAATAACGGGTTTCATCTTTATTGACACAAATTTGAAAATATGTTCAAAGTACAAGCAAGCGCGTCATATCACTAACAATATCAATAGTAAACACTCAAGTTTCATAGAGTTTTACTTTCTCTGCGCATGCCTACATTTTAGTTTTAAAAACAATACAATTGTAGTTGATACCGGTGGATGATCAAAATGAATCCATAAGCTATCGAATCATACAAAATCCATTGAAGCAGTGAGTTCATTGCCAAAATGTTGTAACCAAAACGAATAATGTACGCGTACCAAATTTATACAGAGGTTATACATATATCAATGTAATAAATATATCAATATATCATATATCAGTTATTAAAATGACTGCTATTCACTTTATATATTTTGTGTTTTTAAATAAAATGTATAATGATCGGGAATTTGTGTTTGTCTTTTCTTTATTTCAAAGATAAAACATAAATTATTCTGGTTTATTCAATGAATAAATTCCATCAAATAAAGATATCTGTAATCTTCATTCCGTTTCTGTTGATGTTCTGTAGATTTTGGATTCAGGAACGTCTTTCTCAGCAATTTATTGTTATTCATTTCATTTTTTGTCAAAGTGCTTGCCATAAATGTATGAGGATTTAATTCAATTTTGATTGATTTGTGAAATGATCTGAGCCTTAGATAGCGAATCCACTCCGCTGGGTATTGTAGTCTGATGATGATTGGGGATATAAGAAATATTGCTCAACAATTCCTTAAATCCTTCGATCCGTACGATATGAAATACGAGAGTAGCAACAGCTGTCTTCTTATTTGTCCCAGCTCAAAGTGACCAATCTCTGTATAATATTCTTTACATACCCAAATTCATAATCAAGACACAATAACATAGACCTGTTTCCCTAAAGTATCTAACATGTTATTACCCGTTATTATTAAACCTAATAGAGACGTTTCGCAACGCGACGAATACGAATACGATTGTCGTATGTGTGTGACGTCACAATTTTATGCGCCCTTTTCAATCGTTAATCGTACGACACAATTCGAGCAGACGATTTTGAGTGTGCAGAATCGTAAACATATACGTTTACACATTCACCCTATTTTTGCAGACTTAATCATTGTTTATTACGTTTACCGTCCGGAATTGTCCGCAGGAATTGTCCTAGACCCGTTTATTACAAAGTTTGCTAGAAACACAAACGCTCCAGATAATGAAGGTCATATTGCTTCCAAAATTAGCCACTTAATGATTCTTTTTAATCACTTTTACTGGGGATCAATTCCATACAAAATTCGTGAACCAACTCGCCTATCATGCACACACGATATAATGCACACAAGGCATTTAATAAACTGACCGTCTATCTCACTAAACCCTGCCAGAACATAGACCGTTAGAAACGCACTCGTCCGTCGAAAATGTCTGGCTACGGGCCTGATTTTATAAGATTTTCCAATTAATTATATTTACATTGTATACTATTAATTAGCTGAGGATTGAGATTTAATGAGGATGAACTATTGACACGCATTTCAATCACAGAATGCCAAGATTCGAACCACAAAAAACACAATTTTTTGCTGCTGGGTCTGGTGATGTCTGGCCTGTTGAATCTTAGATCACGGTGATATCAAGTCATTCGTCTCTGTCGGCAATGATGGGTGTCATGGCGATAGCCTGTCGAACCAGCATGTTATGTCTGGCGAAGTCTTGACGATGATGAAATAGGAAAACAGCGATAGCCTGTCGACCGTCTGCGTAGGGTGGGTACAGACAGCAGATTGATAGCTGCATCATACCCTGTGTGTAACATTTTTTCCAAAAACCATGCTTGATGCAGGCCTACTTTAAAGAAAAAAAACTCAGCAAGGTAGGTATCTTGATGTACCCTATTTTTCAAGAGTGGGTTCAGGGTTGTGGATACTGGGTGTGCACACATTAATGGACATCGAAATAACTTAGATGAGCAGACCCTGTGGACCCTCTGAATTCGCCTTTGTTTCTACATGTTTTAACCAGAATGTGCTCTTCAAGCATGGCATTATCTGCGATGCCCGCAAATGTTGTAGTTCTAAAAGATTTAAAGGTTCGAATCTAGTATCGGAAAGGAATCGTTATTTTCAAAATCGTGATTTTGTGACTAACGATTACGAATACGATCACGAATATCAATTCGATAACGTAAACGTAATCGTCGGGTTGCGAAACGTCTGTAGTAATTACAATCCAAAACGAATGTTAAATCTCAATAAACCCTTATCCCATAACCCCTAACTAACAGTTAATTTATCATAAGCTATATCGAGATAGACATCAATCATGTGCTTTACTGAGGAATGGAAACAAAACGAAGTAAACAATCAATTGTTTTACATGAAATATACATTCCTACTATAGTTGAACAAATGTCTATTGAATTCCCATTTCATAAACGTCAAGTTAATCGGAAACCAATTTCAATCAGCCAAGTCATGTCAATATCACGAAATTTATAGATCATATTAAAATCGAGAGATACTACGAAAAAATGAGATCATAGATATTTCTGTACTATTCGTCTTCCATATTAAAACGAGATATTTAATCCATGTATGTAGATCAAGACAAAATTCTCACAATTACATTTTTAAATTCAACTTCAAAATTCCGTAATTTCTATTTGATGCAGTCACATACGAATGTTGCGACTACATCAAAAGGGAATTTGTTTCATTCACTCAAAAAGTATAATAACGTATGTTGAGTTTGTTTTTACCAGATGCCAGATGACATCATTGGTACGATAAAAAGTGTTTACAAAAAATAAGCGTAACAGCCTAACATTATTGCAAAACCCAAATAACCTTTAAGAGAAAAGTTGTATAAATCTAAATTTTAGGAAAATACAACAAAAATATACATATTTGATTGTCATGAGACCAGAGTTATGGCAGCACCATAGCTACCAACTTGATAAATAGATTTTACAGTTCTTGTATTTAGAAGTTTTCTGAACCTTGGAGTAATCATTGAATGGAGGTCGCTTGATGGAAATTCTCGATGCATTTATTAACTTGTGCCTGAATAAATACCGATTCATAGTTTGTAAATATCAGAACACAATTTGTTATATCAGAGATAAGTATATATACAGTATATTATTGACTGGTGTATATCGCCGATTGGGACGACTTTGCCGATTGTGTTATACTGATCGTTCATTTAAAGACAATTTACTCACGTGCATGAATGTTAGTACGCCAAAAACGCACCGTTAATCAGACTTGAAGATTGATGCCGAAGATTATGTTTTATTAATGAAAAAGAATTGTGTGTCCCCGAAATGTATTCGTGTTAACATGTTTATTGGGTTCTAGTTGTATTTTCTGTGGTTGGTCTGTAAATCATTTTGGAGAAACGTAATAAACAATCAAATATACGAGAAACCAAACCTTTAGAATTTTGTACAGGTCTTAGAAACCACAAAAAAACAGGATATTATCTGAAGCCTAATAGAATTCAATTACACCATAAGACATACCATTACTAAACAGTAGACTCTGCACAAGTCTCGGAAACCCCGGTACCCTGGGAATATTTTGTGCGTTTTACATGTGCAAAATAATTTTGTTGAAGATATATGTATTGTATTCCGGGATAAAAGTGAGACAATTAGAGTATACTGTATCCCAATCATATCATGAACAAAAACATTTGTCATCAGATTCTTGAATTTATTTCAGTTAAAAGCAGTCGTTTGGTTTCATTTTCCTACTGAAACGACAACAAAATGTATGTTGATTTCAGAAATAAATCACATCAATTAATCCGACAGCGCCTTTTACAAAGTATCGAGTCCTCAAGACGTCTACTATTTGAATTTTGATTATGATTTATTCATAAAGGAAAACTTCTTGACACAGAGTGAAATAACAACTAAATCATTTCGTAATTAAGGGCTAGGGGTTAGGGTTATATAACAAAAATTGAGTTGAAACGCCATTTTACTGAAAGTGCCAACTTATAACGACCTATGTCAAATTTCCATTGAAAGACGAATACAATCTGTAAGCGTTTTGTGAATTGGATCTCGAACGGTGATGGACATTTCACATTCACTGAAGGATAAAGTCTCAAAGGTGTGAAATAAGTTAATCATTGAAGTCGTCAACTACGAATACTTTCAAAACAATTTAGAATGAATTGCAGCACAGTCTTACAATGGTTTATCGCGATTGCTGGCGGCCTGCAGTTTACTCTGGTTTTAACAGGTACGTATTATGATAGATAATCACCAGGATTTCAGATAGTTTATGATGATATCTACTTTCTCTACATTATACATTACCCATCTTAGACAACACTTCTCCGAGAAAATGGTTACAGGGGTAGACCTGGATCATAATCAATTATGAATAATGAAAATATCAATTAATTGGCATGAAATATTACAATTACATTGTATAAAAAAATGAAATAGATTTATCAAATGGATAAATGGACAAGTAACTAATAAATAAACCAATAACTTATATTAGAAATTATATTAGATATGGTATAAAATCTATAATGTGTTGGAATCAAAGTGAAAGTGAAAGCATAAATTATTTAACGTAAATTATCGAGAATCAATTTCGGGTTTAATCTTTTGAAGAAAGCAATCATGCATTTGAATCTAGAATAAAAAGAATGATATAATTATTTCCTTTCCTAAATTTTCCCTACAGTCAGTGGGAAGTCCCCATCCCACAATCCTAATGACACCAAGCAACTACAAGTGACAGTTGATACTTTGAAATATGATAATGTGGCTCCAGGTCCACGAGAAGAACGGACTACATCACATAGTTTTTACAGCAATAGAAGCAGTGATCTGACTGGTGACTGTGAACCACTCGCCTATGTGTTACATTTAGAAGGAGCTAACATCACTGTACCTCCTAGTAAGTAATGAAGTAATTGAAAATATAAGGCCCATCTACACGAGAGAAAAATATGGAAAAAGCCGGCTTTTGAAAAGCCGGCTTTTAAAAAGCCGGCTCCGTTCGGCCCTGCTCGCGAGTAGGCCCCAAC
>JAYMFW010074545.1:0-10638 GCA_036785005.1 Tubulanus punctatus | reverse complement strand
ACAGTCCAACTTTGTTGCCATCTACACATAAAACAATGAACTAAAATCACAAGATTTTATGCCATATGGAAAGAAAAGGATTTTCTGAAAGCAGTGATACCAAATATACCTGCATTTACTTAAAGATTTTTACACAAATGGGGTCTGAAAACAGGCCAAATTCACAGTTTTGAAGTTGTTCATTTTTCCTCTTTATGTATTTTTGATTATAGGTATACCACCAATTGAACTCATGCAATTTCAAATGTAATCCTTTGTAAACAAACATTTAACACGATAAACTTTTAGTTATAGAACCTTTTATTTCTGAACGTTTTCCATATCATAAACCAGGAATATTTCAGTGGATTTATTCATGTAAAAAGTCAAACCTCTCGGCATCAGTAAGTTTTTCGTCATCAAAATTTAAATCTGAAAAGAGGGTATTTTAAAGTTGATCAATCACAGTATTATGTTTCATAACATGCGATTGTAAACTGATAACTTACTTTGAGCAACGATGGTTCCAACGGCCAAACTTAGGATCAGGGCAACCAGAATAGCTTTCAACATAATCAATTGCATCATCTTCCAACTGCAAGTGATCAATGGTATAAAAATGGAAACATAATCATTGAAAATAAAGAACCAGAAATTTAAATAGAAATTGCGGACAAGGTACTACATCTCGTTGACCTACCTGTTATTGCTTGCACTTGAATGGAACAACTTGAACAACTCGCACGAACAAAATGTAAAACGTAGGCCTATCTATATATACAACAACAGAAGGATGATCTGGTACACTCTATATTCATCAGGATTACAGGCATTCTACTTAAAATTGACAGTTCATATGAATCTGTTGTAGAAAATAATTATTTTTTTGTATGATACAAAACCATTCTTTGTAACAAGAAGAGCTCCGTCTAAGCTCGATCTACTCCATCTATGAAACAATAAATGTAACACTGATATTCGTCGAATCCAAAACTTAAGCAATTCTGAGCACTACTTGAATAATACAACAAATGAATTTATATCCCAGTCTATCGCAATCTAGTGGACTGTGATAACCAATACGTGGCCAAATTACTAATGAATAACAATTATTCACTAAATTTATTCGAGTCTACTCTTAATGAGACATTCCTAAGTAGCACTTAGATATATCTAGATACGTTTGAGGTAGATTACTATAATTAGGTCGTATATGGGCGGCCATTCCCTTCAAAAATAGTGTTCGTCAAATTGTCTGTAATTTGATGAATCATCATAACGTCGATGAAACATGGCACATTCCCGAGGCACCATCCCATCAAAATACAGTTCGTCAATTATGCCGATGAATCATCACGAGGTGGCGCCATTATACGGAAAATTTAGTCTCGGTCAAGATCGTTGAAAGACCACAATGCACTCAAAATTAATATTAAAGAGAATGAAATCAACAATTTTTGGATGAATGATAGTATATTTATTTATTTCGGATTGATTTGACACCGGAAAAATTTGAACCTCAGATTTGACGAAGCCTTTTTTAGCAACGAAATGTACTCCATTCACGAGTTCGAATCCCTTTCGCTGCATTTTTAGTCATATTTTCGAAGAGACAATTTTTCGTATAATCAATTATTGCTGCTTCAAATTCTGAGAATTGAAGCAGATTCCTGGTTAACCTGTCGAGCTGATACGTCAAAGAGTCCCAATATGGGTATATTTGATCAGCTACGAGTTGCGGGTCCAGGATTTTTTAAAACGGGGGCGCAATATTCGATTTTATAAGTGTATCTCGGTAGCAAGCGGGGGGTTTGGGGGTCCTCCCTCAACAAAATTATGAAAGTTTGAAGCGATTTCCGAGCATCTGGGGCAATTTTCACTTACAGAATGTTGAAATAGGGCAGGGGGCGCGCCGCCTTGAATCCGTACCGCTGGTCACTTCACAAATAATCGCTGATATTCTGCCACGGAAATATTGTTTTGTTTCATTTTCCATCTAGAAAAATTACAACGTCCTATCCACGCGACCCTGAAGTCTGCTCACTCAAAATGTAAAAATGTATTTAAAAGTATTTAAGAATGTAAACTATCGACTCATTAAACTTATTAGAGATGGTGTCGCCGTTAGGAGTTAGTGTGCCCATATGTAGGGCTGCCTTCAATCAATCCAAGTATGGCTGACGGAGAACTTCCTGAATAGCCATAAATAAGATACCGAGCCGTGTCCTGTCTCACAACCATCAGAAAAGAGGTGAAGTTGAGCATTTACTGGTTTTCCAAACTCTGCTGGGATTACGCATCTAGGTATTGAAACCTCAACGATTCTTGATTTTCTGTTAACCATCGTGAACATTTTTCAACATGGTAATGCGGAATTTCATCATCCCAACCAAGACCGATTCGACAGAGTTCCTGACATATTATTTTACCAGGTAACAGTATTGGTGGCACTAAACCAAGAGGGTCAAAGACCGAGCTGACTACAGATGACAAATAACGGCGGGTCAACGGTCTTTCCTTCAAGCTAAACTCGTGTTTAAATGCATCGCCCTGCATGTCCCACAAACAACCAAGCGTTTTTTCTCGAGGGAGTTGAGACTCTGAGTTATCGAACTGTACTCGCTCGATATTCAGGTAACAGTTATAGAAGTGGATGAAACTTTCGTCAGGGTAAACCCCCCTTCTTCAAGCTTGCGCACGTTGTATAACAGCTTGACAAATTCAGCATCATTGCGTGAAGACTTCAAACAATCATAAACGTAAGAATTCTTCTTAACAACGTTCACCGCATCTCGGCCAAATTGGCTGTTCTAGGTAGCGCGAAGTTGCAAATTGTCGGCGAACATATTGCTCCAAATACATGAACGTTCATACGTCGCCGTTCGGCCACCATTAGCGCAGCGTATCTCGATCAGGTTTTGACACGTTCACTTGGTGGAACATCGCGGTGATATGAGCAGTAAAGGCAACTGGGCCTTCTCAAAATCTTGTCAGGACCCCCGCCAAAGAATTTGTAAGGTCCGGACCCTGAGAGAGAACATCGTTGGGGCTATTATTACGATACTTCGACGAGGAATCGAATACAACGCGTAATTTCTCCTCCAATTGCATTACCGGATGATGAGGTATGTACCTTCTGGTCCTTGGATTCATCAGTTAGTATACGTTCGCAAAATGACTTTTTATGTTGGGTGGCTGTTGGTTAGCACTATCTTCTCGAGGAGAAGCAATAGTAGCTTGAGAGTTGTCGATTTAACTTGCCCGAACTTGGGCCTTCGTCTCGAGTCGTAGTTTCGGTGTAATTTATTCTTCATTGACGTTAACATTCATTGTGTTTAAACTGTCAACTACAACCGTAACTCCAGGGAATTAACTAGAAAACGAGAAAGCTTCTGTCTCATACGCTATCCTATCGCCCTACTTCCTTACTTATGGACCAGTTTTGATAAAACTTCATATACGGTACTGATTGATTCCTTGTGTGGTCAGTAACATGTTGACCAACTTCTTGACCTACATAGCAACTTGCAGAAAACTCGTTATCGCTGCTTTGCAGCTATATTCTTAATTTGTATTTCTCTTTGCAAGTCGGGTACTGATGAGGATTTTGATGAATAAGAATAACTTTTTCACTCCTTACCAGATGGAATCGGTTAAAAGGAAGTCACAAGACGGCCACAAAGTTGACAATGGATTTGGATAAGTGGTGTTGCATGCATGTCTTATGTGAAAACGGCCGTAAAACTATTCCATATGTTTATGAACCCATTTTTGAAACATTTTACAAACAACCAATCCTGACTTAGAATTTACTCATGCAATTCAGTTTCTTTGATAGTTAAACCGAATGCAGCTGGACTTTCCGGCGCAACAAAAGACAAAGAAGTCTTCCATATCTACAGATTACACCTGGCCTATCTGAAAGAGAATAATGAACGTGACCATGAATTGTATGGGAAATCGTTTCTCACATAATTACGTCATGTTGGGTGTGAGATGGAAGCATTTGTGAACCAGGAAGTTTAACCTAACTGGTATATTTGTGAGACGGTTTACCAAACCTGAATAGGCAAACCTTCCAAATCAGAGGTGTTCAAGCGATTAGGTTTGACTGATAAAGATGGCGGACTGTGTTAACTCGTAAGTTTTTTTTCGTCAGCGGAGGCCGCCATCTTGCATAATCGTCGGTTCTAAAATACACATTATTTTGTGGACCACTCTTAACCGAGAACAGTAAATAGACCAAACCGCCGCATAACCGTACTTACTAGCAAACCTATTATTTCGACAATTATGCCTAATCATGTTCCAGCTCTATAGTCAATTAGTACGCGATCGATGTGATTCGGTCTCATTGGGCGATAGCGATAGGACATAAGCAAGTATGGAAATCAATTTTACTCGATACATTTACTCGTTTCGTGTTTTCTCCTTCACTCAGCAAAGCCTCGTGAAGGAGAAAACCCTCACTCGTCAGCAGGAAATCTCAGCTACCACTCGTGGAAGATTTTACATTTCCTGTGCATGAGGCATATTTTGTGGAGAAATGTACATTAGGGGGCAATCCATAAAGTACGTATGCTCGGAGGGGGAGGGGAGTCAGGCCAAAGCGTACAACGTAAAGCATTATGCCAAAAGCGTTCAGGAGCATACAAGGGGATGGGGTCTGAAATTTTCCTATTTTGTGCCTCCGTACTTTAAGGATGGCCCCCAGACATGCTACGGCACGGTGACCCAAAAAAACAGATAAACATTGAATATGACTTTAAATAATTTCTCTGGAAAACATTATATTCAACGTATGCATTTCTCTGAAAAACATATCAGACGTCGAATTCATTTCTTTTTTTATATCATAATTCCAATGTGCCAGACAGAACCCAGAACCCAGACTAATGTTCATGACTTATTCATTGTACATAGAAATTCGAATGCGAACAGGAGATATTTGTGTATATGTATACAAACATTTTATTTAAAAAAACACGTGTTACTCGTGCCCTGAATCGCGTAATATTATCGTGCAAAATACACTTGATATCAGGTGTGTACAAAATCTAAGCTTAGACTAAAGCCGTGTCTTCACGAGGCGTTCCAACTGTTGAAACAGTGGGTAACACTTGCCCGGGTAAGGACGCGTTACGCGCGTGTAACCCAGGTAAAATGTCTCGTGAAGACGGTGCTTACCTGGGTAATGCCTCTCGAAAAGACGAGCTATAATCGAACTATTTACCTCCGCCATATACATGTAAGGCTATTGTGCCATGGAATATGGCGTGGATATCCTGTCAAAATGGAAATATCTATTTTGACGTGTCAAAATAGATAATTTTCATTCTTTGAAACAATGTCTTTTCTTTGAAACAACTTTTCGTTTCTTTGTAACACTTTTTGACGAGTGATTTGACGCGTCAAAACCTATCTCAGTTTCTCTTCGTAATAACTCAGAAAAGTTGGTATAAAACTTTCTATTTTTATTCTCGAATTCTCAACAGCCTCATCAAAGGAAGTAAGGTCTTCCGACTCACCAAACCGTTGCTGCCAAATATACTGTCAATAGACTCTGCGCGGACTTCATATCAGCTCCCGTTTTATCATGAAGCCGTCGCCTTACGTTTTCTTTTACATGCCGTGTACAAAGTAATATGGCAGATTCACCGAATACAAGCTTGATAGCTTTGACAAGGGCCCTCTCCTCATCCGACCCTACAAGTAAGTCATTTACTCCAACTTCAATACCATTCACACTCATTATTTCATCAAATCTTGCTCGTGAGAAAAAAATGAATGGTATGTACGGAATTCGCCATCCCAGTGTAACAACACTGGCCCCATGGTGATTGGGAGCTCCTGTGATGTCTTCCGCAACAACTTGGGCTGCTTGAACACAAGTGAAGTGACAAAACAGGGACCCAAGTTAAAGGTTCGATCAACGCCAAGTATCATGCCCTCACTACAACTATTTACCATATCGGTAAGTTGATCTTCAGTGTACAAGATGACTGATGGAGCTTTGCCCTTAGAGTGTATTAACTCTTGAAGGGTGCTCATGGAAACTACTTATCAATGTCTGTACATCATCTCTTTTTTTCCAGCATTATACTTTATATTTTGAACCTGTTTGAGGTCCCGAGGAGCATTTATTTCATCTTGTAATATAAGCTCCTCGTATATCTCCCTCGGCTTTTTGCCATACCGACAAGCATCCTTAATACTCTCAAGCACATGGGGGTCTGTTCTAGTATATTCCTCCTGGTTTTTCTTACTATTCCCATGCACGCTGATAGAGTCTGGGGAATTACCTATATATTCAACAACAGCGCGCTTTATTAGGAAATCAGAGCCAGTGTCAAGTGCAGCTTGGGAGGGAGGGAGGTTTTAAGTCATACCTCTATCTTCAGACCTCTCCTCGGAGGTCCAGGAGATGCTGGAGGTTGGAGTTGCTGTAACCATCTGTGAGTGAATGTTGGATGGAGCTGTGTATGCTGGATGGCTGGAGGATGGAGATGAATTTATTGATCTGAAATAATACATGTATCTATCAGTAACTCTTGTCATCTTTTTTAAGAATACGGAATTTGAAAATTTTAAAAAATTACCTTTTTCAAAATAACGCAAAATTTAGCCCAAAAAATATCAGGAACGGGAAAAAATCCGAAGCAGCGACAACAAAATTTATACTAAAAAAAACGAAACCGTCGGTGAAAAGGCAGAAACTCGAGAAAAAAACGCAACGATAGCAAAATAGCACGAACAAATCTAGCGAAAAAGACAGCAACACGGAAAAATAAGCGACACCAAAATTTGCACGAAAAAAATCACCGAAAAGGCAAAGAAGCGCAAGAAAAGCACGGAAAATCTAGCGAAAAGCAGGAAAAATCTACCGATAGAGCGCAAGAAGTACCTGACGTCGATATTACGGGCTGATTTGTCGTCAGGATTACTCATGCGTCACTTTTCGAGGTGAGATAAGGCTGATTTATACTTTTTGATGGCGTTAAACGCCGTTAGACGTCGTCTGATTCTGGCCAATCGCAGCGTGTGATCAACTATACTCCCTTTCAAGTGACGGCTGTAATTGGCTAGAACCTGACGACGTTTAACGCCGTCAAAAAGTATAAATCAGCCTATAGACGTCGATACACCGTCATACGATGACCTATGTTAATTCATTAAAAATGAAGTGTTTCTCTCATTAACACTTATACTGCGGACTCAAATCCATGCATCGGCATTTCCAATGTCAAGAAAACGAAACATATAATCGTGATTCCAATTGATTCGAACCTAAAGCTCACATATGGAAGTCGTTGGTCCCACCATCTATAGTATAAATTTGAAACTAATGAAATTTTATATCCAGATAGACAGATGCAATCGCCTTTAAATGAGTAAAATACGTCAATTTGAGTAAAGTTAATAATGAGCACATTATTCTGAACACTCAAAAAATAAATTTCTCTGATAGTAATTTTCTTATTACAATAAGAATTAATTGTCTTAGCGTTTGATCAGCACTCACTAATTTAGAAATTTCATCATATAATGGATCGTCGTCTGAATAAATATGCAATGATTGCAATTTTCAGCATCAAGATAATTACGTGTGGATCTCATGAAATCCTTCCTCGTGTGGGTTACAGGTCTTCTTTCGATTTTTCAAAGTCAAATTTACGCAGTAAAAGTACAACATAATTTACCTATTCCATTGAAAACGCTAGTCTACCGTGACGTCAATTCAACCTGATACAGACGTTGAAAAGTTGCATATTGGTTGATTTATGACATTGATTCGTGGCCATGGATTCTGGAAGATTGTGATGCTGGAGATATAGAGTGGTGGAGGTTGGAGATGCTGTAGCCATGAGTTGGAGCTATTTATGCTGGAGATGTGGAGGATGACAATGAATTTATTGATCTGGAATAAGATGTATTTATATCAATAAATTATATCATGTTTTAATTTAGTAAAAAGTTTAAACGGTTAGAAATTTACCTCTCCTCAAATAGTGCAAAATTATTCATGAAAAAAATCAATGGCAGCAAAAAATATCAGGAACGCGAAAAAACTCGAAACAGCGACAAATAGAAATTTACTCGAAAAAATCTAGCGACACAGTCAATAGTAGCGCGGAAAAAATCGCAAGAATAGTAAAATAGCACGTACAAATCTAGTGACAAAAACAGCAACACGGAAAAATACGTGACACCAAAATATGCACGAAAAAAATCACGGAAAAGGCAAACAAGCGCAAAAAAGCACGAAAAATCTAGCGAAAAGCAGGAACACGAAAAAAAATCTACCGATAAAGCGCAAGAAGTACCCGAGCGTCGAAATTACGGGCTGATTTGTCGTCAGGATAACTCATGCGTCACTTTTTTGAGGTGAGATAGACGTCGATCCACCGTCATACGATGACCTATGTTAATTCATTAAAAATGAAGTGTTTCTCTCATTAACACTTATACTGCGGACTTATCAAATCCATGCATCGGCATTTCCAATGTCAAGAAAACGAAACATATAATCGTGATTCCAATTGATTCGAACCTAAAGCTCACATATGGAAGTCGTTGGTCCCACCATCTATAGTATAAATTTGAAACTAATGAAATTTTATATCCAGATAGACAGATGCAATCGCCTCTAAATGAGTAAAATACGTCGATTTGAGTAAAGTTAATAATGAGCACATTATTCAAAACACTCAAAAAATAAATTTCTCTGATAGTGATTTTCTTATTACAATAAGAATTAATTGTCTAAGTGTTTGATCAACAATCACTAATTTAGAAATGGATCGTCGTCCGAAGAAAGGTGCAATGATTGCAATTTTCGGCATCATAATAATTACGTGTTGATCTTATGATATCCTTCCTCATGTGGGTTACAGGTCTGCTTTCGATTTTTTAAAGTCAAATTGACGCAGTAAAAGTAAAACATAATTTACCTATTCCATTGAAAAAATCTAGTTGACTATAGGTTGATTTATGATATTGATTCGTGGTCATGGATTCTGGAAGATTATGATGCTGGAGTAATAGGGTTGTGGAGGTTGGAGATGCTGTAGCCATGAGTTGGAGCTATTTATGCTGGAAATGTGGAGGATGAAGATGAATTTATTGATCTGGAATAAGATGTATTTATATCAATAAATTATATCATGTTTTAATTGAGAAAAGAATTTAAACAGTTAGAAATTTACCTCTCCTCGAATAGTGCAAAATTATTCATGGAAAAAAAATCAATGGCAGCAAAAAATAGCAGGAACGCAAAAAAACTCGAAACAGTGACAAAAAAAATTTACACGGAAAAATCTAGGGACACAGGCAATAGTAGCGCGGAAAAAATCGCAAGAATAGCAAAATAGCACGAAAAATCTAGTGACACCGCCAAAAAATCAGGAACGTGGTAAAAGCCGCAACAGCAAAATTTGCACGAACAATTACCACGAACAATTACCGAAAATATAGATTCAAATTTCAAATTAATATTTTAGAAATTTTGATAAAGTTTACTAAACATATTATAATACACTGACTATCTACTTTTATAGTATTCAGTAAGAGGGGGATGGTTGAGGGAGGGAGGGATGATTGATATGTTTAAAGTCATACCTCTATCTTCAGACCTCTCTTCTATCGGAGTTCCAGGAGATAATGGAGGATGGAGTTACTGTAACCATCTGTGAGTGAATGTTGGATGGAGCTGTGGATGCTGGATGGCTGTAGGATGGAGATGAATTTATTGATCTGAAATAATACATGTATCTATCAGTAACTCTTGTCATATTTTTTTAAGAATACGGAATTTGAAAATTTAAGAAAACTTATCTTATTCAAAAAAACCGCAAAATTTAGCCCAAAAAATATCAGGAACGGGAAAAAATCCGAAGCAGCGACAACAAAATTTAGACGAAAAAAACGAAACCGTCGGTGAAAAAGCAGGAACTCGAAAAAAAACGCAACGATAGTAAAATAGCACGAACAAATCTAGTGAAAAAAGAGCAACACGTAAAATTACGTGACACCAAAATTTGCACGAAAAAAATCACCGAAAAGGAAAAGAAGCGCAAGAAAAGCACGAAAAATCTAGAGAAAATCAGGAATACGAAAAAATCTTCGGACAAAGTGCAATAAAAATGGCTTCAAAGCAGAACTATCTAGGAATGAACGCTAAAACGTTGTACGAGGTTCTCATGTTTGTGTCTGGTAGACTCGGAAAAAAGAAAAATGTGAAACATGTAACTATCAGAAAAGTTATATCTGCAACTTTTTCATTGAAAAAGCTGGCAATATAAATTAGATCAAATTTTGTGAAAAGCTGAAATTATGTTTTATGTTGATTAGGCCTATATCTAATTTCGATGTTTTGCTTGATTTCAATAGTATCTACTAGATTCAATTAACTTCTAATTAATTTCTATTTCCTAAAAATTCTTATCAACTTTATTAACTTATTTCTAGATTTTTGTTTTATTTTATTCCAATTTTATCTTAAATTCTGGATTCAATTTTAAATCAATATTTCAAATAATCTTAATCAACTTAAAGATAAATATTCTTAAATACCCCAAGTATTTTTGGATACAATTTACTAAACATATTATAACAGACATTCTATCTATTATTATAGTATTTAGTAAGAGGGGTTAGGGA
>JAYMFW010074433.1:0-21900 GCA_036785005.1 Tubulanus punctatus | reverse complement strand
ACCGATTCTAAAAACTATCGTGTGAACGCTCACACAAATTTGGCCCGTGCCAGATCCGGGCCAGGCCCGGGCCAAATAGCTCTCGTCTGAACGCGGCTTAAAAATACCTGGTTTATCATCCGCTCGCGTCACCTTTGCCTTGATTTTCAAGTAGAAAACATTCATAAATCAAAGTGCCTGAATTAACATAACAAAAAGCGCCAGACCGGAATCAGCGTGATGAGAAACAAGCCATCCATTTTTTGGCCTATCCTAAACCCTGGTTTTCACGAGCAGTTTTCAGTCAGCTTTTTCTGCAGGGTATAGCACGTGAAAATATCAAAAGTTTCCTGCTTGATAGAGATTGTGGCTCTGGAAATTGAAGCTTCCGTTTAGTCGTGGTTATGCAGCAGCTCCATGAAAAACCTCTTTAAAACGCTCGTGAAAACGAACGATGCAGCTTTTTTCCAATATTTGACATATTTCTCACAGCCGGACAATTATTCTTCATTTCTTCACACCTCGCCTGCTTGCTTGCAGTTCAGACGCTCAAAATGCCTCCGAAAACATCGTCGGTCGAATGGTCAAGGGCCTATCGGTCGAAGCTAGCGGAAATTTCAATTTTTCTCTTTTTCATGATCAAAGCAATACAAAAACGTGTCCATAGCTACAACCTTCTTCACACATCTTGACAGTATAAGGGTGCCATGATGAAATTGACCGTTATATAGTCCTATACATGTTTTTTCCTGCCGAGTAATTTTCACGAAGCTTACTATATTTGGTGGGAATTTAGAAGCTATAAGAAAATGCAGGAATATCAGGTCGTGAAAACGCGTGCAGCTGATTTCTAGCAACTTAAGTTTTCACTGGGGTGGATAGCTGCTAGAAAAAGCCACAGGAAAAGGCTAGCCAAAAACCGCTCGTGAAAACCAGGCGTTCTTCATATCGTGGATTACTTCGTATCATTTCATAACTGAATAAACAATTATCGTAATCTGTCCGATCATACTACCTTATAGCTTAGTTAGAATGTTCAGTGTATCTGTAATGAGTGTTCCAGCAATAAAGTTTGCTATACTAGGAGCCAACAATAGATACCACTAGAATCTTAACACCATTATTCTCACAAAGATGAATTTATTTAACAACTAATATTCACATAATTTATATAACTCCATATTTCTCCATATACAAATCTAATAAGCACCTATACCTTGAATAATTTGAATCAGTTTTGTACAGAAGGGCCTCACTTAATTTTGAGCACCAACAAAAACCCATAATGATGAACAAAGGATTAAGAATAGAATTAATAAACATGGTATAAAACTTATTTCTGATAAGAAATACATATTTCTGAAGTTATTCCATAGAAAATACGTATAGATTATGAATTTTCAAAATTAATGTCACCAACGATTAAGTTTCCCGTTCCTGGAATAGAATTCATGAATGAAAGTGAGGTTATTTGGTGTACAGGAATGAACGTACAAAATCTACAAAACTGAAGTAGAATTGTAAGCATATTTTACAGATTCCAATCGTGAATAGTAAAACATTAGATATCAACCAAAAGACACTGCGATACATGCTGTCCCATTAATGAATAAGTTTTATGAAGTGACAATCATTGCACATATCCCATCCTATCCCCCTCCCTATCATTCAACTGACCAACTGAAACCCATGACATTTTGAACTGCTTTACATGTCCTTCAAATCGTACTAAATTTTCATTCAATTGCATGCCAAGATTCAATGGTAGAAAGTTGCAATACAGTGGCACCTAGTTACAACGAACACGGATGCAACTAAATTGATGAGTAAATGACCCAGATGAGTAAATTCAACTCATTTTGTACTGGATAACGAAATACCGGTTACAACGAACTATATTCCCGGTCCAGAGTCTTGTTGTAACGAGGTTCCACTGTATCATGTCACTAAAGTTTAATTCATTATAACAGTCTAATGGAGCAGGATTCTACAAGAACTGTATCAAACTTCAGAAATATAGCCCATCTAAATTGTGACTTTTGAATGAAGTGATGTTGACAAAAACGATCCACAATAATAATTCTAGCAAACGATAACATGTTCAATTCTTATGTAACAAGGTCCATTGAAAGTCTCCTAACACTGTGCCAATGAGTCGGACGATGCCACCAATTTCTGCATACAACACATTTTATACTGTGAACCTCTCATAAATCAATTGTCAATCTGTTTTATGATGAAGATTGTGCATACTGTGTACAAGTCAATGAATGTGAAATCACTAAACTCATGATATGGTTGAAAATTCTTTTAAAATATCCACATGGTCCATGCAGTGCACATTGAGCGTTTTTTGAGTACCACC
This sequence comes from Tubulanus punctatus, assembly GCA_036785005.1. Classification (NCBI taxonomy): domain Eukaryota; kingdom Metazoa; phylum Nemertea; class Palaeonemertea; order Tubulaniformes; family Tubulanidae; genus Tubulanus; species Tubulanus punctatus. The sequence continues at coordinate 19,556 of JAYMFW010074433.1, read as the reverse complement.
AATTATAGATCTCACCTAAAAGATAGAAATAATGAGGTTTTGCGAAATGACATTGAAATGAAAACATAATAGAACTGATAAGAGAACAGAAATATTCTGCATTGCTGAGACTTGGAGGAAATTGCAAAATATGTTCCACCCCTAGAATAAGTTTCTCAAAATCCTATTCATATATAAAGATCGAAATACATTTTTATACATTATGAGCCAAAAAGAAAGAGAATTTTAACAAAAACTATTTTACTAACCAGTGTCGTGAAAAATGAAGATTCTCTAGGTTTTTCGCTGTATCTTTCAAATTGATCCAAGTTTTCTTGAAGCTTCAAAGTTAATGTGTCGTAGTTAGTTCTTACAACTTCCAACACCTGAAAATACACATTATCACACTTCAAATATTGTCCGTTCTAGAATTCATTGGCTGTCATAGTTATATTTCTTGGTATCGTTAATTGCTTTCCATACAAGGATAGTGGCCAACTAGGAATGAGCCATCAAATAGATCAGCGATTTTGAAAGGCTAAAAATAAAAACTGCACACAAAGTAAAACAGCTTTTTAAGTCCTGGATGGGTCGATTCATGGGTTGGGTTCAGTGGATGAAAATCAAATGGTTTAGATTTTGCTACAACACTTAAAAAATAATCTTATCGCACAAGGCATTAATTTCAAATGAATTAATTGGAAATGGTCATTTGATTAGATATATATTTACTAAAACCACAAACCTGATCTTCGGTCAATGAAGATAAATGATTTGCCGTCGCCCAAGAATCTACTTTTGGTGTAAAATGGTTGATAATTGCTCTAAAAAATAAAACAGATGAGTTTCATAATACTGATTGTACATTTATATCCTTCAACTTCATAATAGCTTTTTCTAGGTAGAACTAGATTAGTAATTTGAAATGGTCATTTGGCAGACCGGAAATTTAAAGCACTGTACTAAATCAATATGGCAGATCTTTTTGCTGCAACAATACAGAAATATCTGAAAAAAAAGTACTTTTTTAAGACTCCAGAGCAGCTGCTAAGAGAAAGAGTAACTTACCGAACATTAATTAGATGACTAGTGAGTTTTGCAGCTGATTCTTTCGCGTCAGTGTCAGTAGTTGTGTACCTAAGAGCTGGAATCAATAAAATGCTCAATAATGAGAAAACTAATGAAACAAAAGAGTCTTGTTCGAACGTTTAGGTTGAAGGATAGAATTCCATGTCATCGAGCAAAATATCAACCCTCAACAGCTCGTTTCTTCTATAGTGTAACCTTTATGTAGGCTGGTGTATTAATAAGGACAGATCTATATCATATCAATCATGAGTTGACAAGATTAAAGACACTGAAACTTGCACTGCATAAAATTTCAATGTCATATATCATTATCATCATTCTGTAGGTTTATTGATTTAGCTTTTTTAAGTAAGATAAATACAACTTACCCATTGAATACAAATTGTCAAATACTTGATGCATACGGATTATTTCGTAGTAAAGTTCATCGTAGCTATTTGGACTGGGCAGAAACGTGTCACCATATGTGATGAACAAATTGAATATATTCACAACCTTCAATAAAAATACATCACAAAGGTATGAAAACTATTTTCAACAAAAGCCATTAAAGTAATCTGTCTCCTGTCAAGTAAGCTGCCAATAAGAAACAAATACCAATTTGAATTTGCACCTACAGAGTGTGTCTTACCTGGGAAGCTATAGGAAATATGTTGTGCTTTTTCATGAGATGTGTTTCATTTGACATCAAGAATTTCAATAAATTCATCATCACTGTAAAATTCAGAAAAAATCTGATGATTTTTGAATTCAAGAAAGGTCTGAATTTCATATGAAATTTGATCAATAGTGTTTTTCATGATAAGACTATAATTCATCCAAACATACCAGTCCAAAGTTCTTTCCATGCATACTGTAATCTCACCCTACATCGTTTTTGGTAACACAGCACACGATGAGTGATACCTAAACATTTTCTACAAATGAAAGAATAGACAGATTTAGATATCAGAAATATAGATTAATATTCTGCATCATTTATTTAACTTCGCTCTGCTTCCAATATCTCTTTGATGCATATATTCATGATAATACCAGTACATGTAGTCTTAAATCTACAACTAAGTTTGTCTAGGAACAAGCGTATTAGGTCATCCTATATTAACTCATCGTGAAAACAGGTACTGGTACTTCAACATGAGAGATTGGCCTACAGAAAATTTGCGGTATGCTGAAATGATAGTAGTTGATTGTTCTTATAGCATAAAGCACGTTATAATTATCTATACACGAGTCAAAACATAAATATGTCATTCTAAAAACTATAATCAAATGGTTATGATTAAATCGATAATAAAACGTGATATTTGAACAAAATATTATCAAATAAACATGACAAGTGTATGTAAATGAATATCTTTTTTCGAGAGATGTTATCAGGGAATTTACGTGCATGTAAATAATGCGGGCAGAAGAAGATCAAATGTAGAGACATCAGAGTAAATAATACTGTCATTTAAAACAAACAAAATTTATCAGTTTACAAATTGAACTTTGTTAATCAAATTTTGTCACCTAAAATTGATCCCCCATTTGTTTTAGCATTCTTTTACAGAAAATAAAGGAACTTATAAAAGTGCAAATACCTGTAGAGTTCTAGTGGAAAATTTTTCATCATGTGACTCATGATAAATTCTACCATTAAATCTAAAATCCAAAACGAAAGAAAGATTGACAATCATTTAGATATTCTCAGTTGTAGTCAAGTTAAAGGTATGCTCGTTGAATACAAGATACATACCCAACAATGCACAGGCTAGAGGTCTAGATGGTGGCCTTCGGTCAACGCTACTCTTTCTGTGTCTCATTGGCTGCAAAAATACAAATATTATACATGTATAGATAAATTGAATGAGAAAACCAATTACCAGTAAAGATAAAAAAATGTAGGTACTACCGATATTTTTTGAATTACAATCAAACAGTGGGTGATTCAATATACATGTACAAGCTAATACCATCATAGAGCCAACTAATTTTCCCTTGGGTAGGAAAACATATTGGACAAATCCTTTAAGGTAGAACTATTTTGCTAAACCTAAGTGCCAAATGTGTCCAGGGTTCAAGAAGTGACATCAAACATTTTTTGTGAAATATCTCTAACAATGGAACCAAATTCAAAGCCAGAATGTATATGACTAAAGCCTAAGGCACACACCAACATTTTAACAAAAACATTGTTTTTGTATTTGTTCTCGGAACCCGCACACAGCCAACATTTAAACAAAAGAATAACGAAAAATGTTGAAAACACAAAAACTTTGTTTAAGATCAGCGCACACAGCCAACTTTTCTGAAAAATTTTGTTGTCAACAAATGCTTTTCGTAAAATGTTGGCTGTGTACGTCAGACTTAAGAATGCCAACAATCATGTCCTTACCAGTCTATGAATCGGAACCCGGAAGTTCATGTTGATATCATGCATCAATGAGTTAGCGTATTGATCTTCCGATATACACGTTAATATGATCATACACAGTTTCGCATTGTTGTAGCGAGTTTCATCTTTAGTATCCTGCATTACTATCGACGTATATTCAAGAAACGTCACTAATAGATTAGTTGGTTGACTAGTTGGTTCAGTTACTTCTGTCGGATCTATATTTTGCACACCTATAAAATAGAGGCATAGAAATAAACAATCTATTATAGTATAGTATAGGATAGCATAGGATAGTATCATTTAACGACTCAGTGTAACCCTGTTGGATTTTCAGGATGGGGGAGGCCCCCACACATGTATCCACCCAGGGTTCGAACTGCAAACCTCTCTACGATAAGCAGATGCGCTAACCCCTGTTCCATGGAGGCAGATAAAGACACTTTTTTTGTTTCAGACAGACGCACTACACATTATTGCACTAAATATTATTAGAATGTTATTGAAATAATGTAATTTCACAAAATCATAAGTAGATTTTAAGAATCTATGGCACCTTGCGAGTTTGGTGATAAAAGGAGAAATGAATTACATCCTTGTGAATGAATATCAAGATAATGTACCTTCGATGTTAGGAGTTCTTGGAGAAGTGGGACTGTCTGGAGGAGTAGCTGGAGTCGATGGTGTATGAGCCTAAAATAGAAGTATATTGTACATTTATAAAATGTCAATAACCTTTGGGTTAACTGTAGCTCCTAACCACGTGGCAGATGACGATACACATCTATTTCTTTGTATGACACCATGGCCAGATTTGATTTCAGATAAGCAAATGTTTCTCATGAAGATGCTGCAGTAATGAGCCCCAGTTAGCATAACACTGAGGTTATAAACAGAATTAACTTCCAAGAAAATATTTCCTTACCATTATTCAGACAAAACTTACATGTGTTAACGTGGTTATGAAGTTTCTATTCAGATGAACAGCTTCATACAGTGCCAGCAAAATGGAGTCATTGGCTCTGAAAGTAGATGTTTTAGATTTTATCTGGAATTGTTTTTCAATCTTTAGAATATCTTAACATGAAATCTTGCCGGCACACATACCTTACAGCTGCCACTCTTCTTTCTTCTGCAACTAAAATACTACTCATCTACAAAACAAATATTTCATCGATAAACCACAGGTCCTTGCTAAGAGTGAATTCAATGAAGGTGTACCCTGGTACCCACCATGTTCGTCAAAGTAGAGAAAAATCCCCCTTGTGGTTCTTCAGTTTTCATTTGATAATGCCTGCAAGTTTGAAATTCAAAAGCTCACTTTTTCAGAGGTAGTTACTTATATTGAATCTGAATGATGTAAATATTTTCTTGTAAAATAAGTACTACAGTAAACTCCACTTCCCTTGGATCTCCAGGGACTGGGATTTGTTTTCTGAGCTAAGCGATATTCGATATTTAGCAAAGGGACAAGAACTAAACACATCCGAGGCTTAAAGGCATCCGAGTTAAGAGGAGTCCACTGTAGTACTCAGGCAAATCCTGTAATAACACTTACCGATTGAATTCAGTGAGTGCAGTAGATACAACTTGAGCATAACCCTGAAAGATAAAGTACCGCCATTCTATACTATTCAATTCTATTGCAACATTGATCATCATAACTTCAAACTCTTAAATTTCAAAACATCTACAACAGTTTTTTAAAAAATATATCAACAGAATACCAAATTCTAAGCAATCATTCATTTGGATTTAACTAAAGATTTATTCTAATGATGGGTTAATACTATCGTTTGAAACTTATTTATTCATATTATAAATATTGAGAAATAACTTACATTCAGGGCTAATTCATCATCCAGTATGGATAATTTCACGATATACGGATTAGCTGACTACAAAACATTAAGAAATATAGTTTGTCAGCTTACGTAATTGATAAATTTAATTCACATTTAATGCCTACAGCTGTGACCAAAGATTATCTGTTAACTACCTCATACTTTCTGTACTGAACGAGTAATGTTAGTAATAGAACTGCGTCATGGCCGTGGTTTTGTCGACTCATTGGACTCGCTAAAAGTTGTATAATCGCTTCGAAGGCACTGTTCATCATCACATACTCTAATAGAGTATTCTGACTTACATTTACAGTCGCCTAGAAAAGAAAAAAAATCACATTATTATATTTCTTACCTTTCTTTCTACCTACTTAGGCTAATCATTTCTCCACCTGACTTGGGCTGAGAGTTGCTTTTAGACAGAATGAACAAGGTACCGGTATTCATTATGATAATTGAATTTAAGTAACTGGGAACATCAAATTTCTTCATATGGATTATGTCCATATACTAAAAATGATTTCGCTTTGCCATTAAGTTGTTAAATCATTAATACATCAACATAAAATGGTTTTATTTATAATCACCGTTACTAAGACAAGCAGTAGTTGAAAAGAGACAGTCTTTAAACTTGGAGGGAAATCTCCGGTCAAAAAACGATGTAAACTTTCTATGAGGCTCTGAAAGAACAATAAATAGATTCAAAATACATAAACCAGAACAGTAAAATCTTAATTGGCAGGGTCAATATACCAATTGATTGAAAATATTAGTAGGGCTTAGAATAATTACAGTAAACCTCGACTAAGTTGCCAGTGTGTAAGTTGTCAAAGTGTTAGTCATCACAAAAATATTGGTCCCAAGAATGATGAATTAATTAATTGAGGTTTTCTGTTTTCCACTGTGATAGTTATACATGTACGACAGTAGTTAAGTTTTAATGAGAGAGAATGTATATTTCTAATCTAATGCTACTTAAAATTCTATGAAATAAGTAATAAAGCATGTAATAAATTGATAACATATGTATACCTGCATCTGTGCTTCAGCCGCCTCAAATCCGATTAGAATATTAATTACATCAAACCCATAATTTCCCAATGGCTTGCTGAATATGCCACGAATTAGTGAGCAGATTGTCTGGAAATAGTTTTATAGAAAATACAATATATTCACATATTCACAAGGGAAAATGTACATGAGCTTGTCAGTGATTTTCAAATGCACATGATAGAAGTATCCTCAATAGAAATTTGGAGTCTTAAATTTGAAGAACCCCATACAAATTACTTTTTCTGTTCAATGCCTATCAGTTGCTAACTGTCAATGACATATTTGATAATTCTATAACCTTGGTAAACTGACTTTTTATAAGCTTGTTTCCTAATTGATACAACAACCTCACATAACCTCAAAGATAAGTTCAAGATCATAAAATATTCGATTTTCTGCATTTACACCCATCTGAATGTTTCTTGGTTCAATGTAGGTATTGAATCTTTTCAATGAAATGAAGAAAAGAAAACAATAACTATATTTACCTGAGCAGCATTTACAATCCTGATAGGGTGGTCTGATTTGAAAACTTTAACACTATGATAAAACAATGTGTTTATGTTATCCTGTAAAAGAAATAATGATAGGCCTAAATGCATGATAGTTTGGGAAAACACCAATTTAAACAAAGTTGATGAATCTCTCATTACCAATACAAAAGGATTGCAAAAAAACAGTAACTTCTACCAATTAATAATGACTGTTATCAAAAGTCCAGATACTGAAATGCTAATTATACTGTAGTACAAACTATTGGTTTAAGCATACTATGGAAAGGAATTAAAATGTGACAACTAAACTAATAAATGGCGTGGCTCTATTTTACCTTCAGATTGATCAATTGAGAGCCATCTAATTTTTCAAACTCAGACTCAATGTACTGTGAATTCACCTGAAATTCAGATATTTAGTTTCATCATTAGTTATTTGACTGACATAACATGATTTTACAGATTTACTCACCCTGAGAAGGAAAAGCTCATCCCAAAAGTTAGAATTACCATTAGAAGGATCATCACCCTAAAAAATGAAATAGTTTCCTAAATCAATCTGAACAGATCTACTTGCTTGCTAGGTTCAAATTATAACTCACCCTAAAAATGGCTTCATAGATTTGAACAATTTTTTCTTTCAATGGTTTTTTTGTGGAACTTCCTTTACGCAGAAGTGGCCCATGTTCTTTGATGCCTGCCCCTTGGCTCATATTGCTACCATTATTTGGAACTGGCATCAGTCATTAAATCTTGTTCTGAAACAGAATTTCACGAATCACAAAGTTAAGCCTAGTCAACGTGTATTTCCTGAGTAGATTATATTTGCTTTAAATCTGAGTGACTGTTAGCAGCATATAGACGTACACTCCTTTGAACCTAATTCTCATCTTATCAGATTTTTAAAAGAGTACATCATTTCACCGTCAAATCAAAGGCGTATTTGTCTGACAGGAAATAAACAGACCTGGCCGGAAGACAGGATAGAAAATCATAAAACTGACTAAAAATGGATTTAACTACAAATTGATAGACTGGACTACAAACTCTCATATTGTAGCGACCCAGCAGTTTTGCCCAACGTCAATTACGGTGTATAAAATTGCTTTCCTTCCTGCCTCACCAGCTAGACTCCCAGGCAAAATTTGCTGCTAGGAAGGTCATGGACACATACAGGGGTACTTACGAGTCACCAAGGCCAAGGGTACGTCCCTAGTAGTAAGACCCTCAAAAATCAGTACCCTATTCTTTTCAAAAATTTTTACCAAAAAATGTATGAAATGATTTTCTCTTGTACAATATGGGGTGTCTTATGATTAACGCCGTGCGCGTACCCGTTCAACTAATCTGTTCGCTTAAGTCCTGGTAAATTATTTTGACATGCGTAGCCTATAGCGAATATCAGGCTCAGCTGGCAGAGTTGTGATTAGGTAGAGTATCTATTTAGATTTTCATCAAGATAGATGAGGCTTATCATAAAACCCAACCGTTACCCTTCTAAAAAATTTTCGTCAGACAGATGGCGTATGTGAAGGACAATTTCACGGCGCCGTTAGTATAGTAGTGTCACATTGGGTTCACAGTGTAGTAGTAGAAGTTGTAGAGCACTATCGTGGAACTAACCACTTCCCAACCCATGATTGGGTGAACCTGATAAGAAGAACCGGTACCGTAGGCATAGCATATGAATTAGGCCTGCCCTATGATAATTGCATGCCTAAAATTTCAAGAAATAAAATAATAACAAGCAACAATAATGGCCACTGCTTCGTATTAGCTTTTTAAACCAATGCTTCGAAAAATTATTTTTTAATAATCTGATAGTAATCATAATTCTCAGATATGCGAACTACTACGGCTACGAACTAACTACTGTCTGTCAAACATGCTCTCGTTTCTGCTTTTTGCGATATTTTTGTTTATACTCCATGCACTGCGCTTTGTTACGCTACACTCAATAAACTTTTGCCCAACAAAAATCAATAAAATTCTTTCACAGGGTCGCATCAGTAGTTTTCTATAAGAGAAAGTTTACTCACGAGCCTGTAATACTGAAATCAGCTGGTTATTCCCCACTACGCATGCGCCGATCGGATTGCGCATGCGCATTGATCATTTTCACGGCAGAAGCGGATTTTTTAAGCACTACAAATCGCCTATTCTGTGAGGATTTTAGTCGATAAAAACTAACTGAAACTTAATTGTGATAAATGGATATTTATTCTTGTTGGGCAATTTTTTTCTGCAGATACTGATATGTGATTCAGGTATGTTTGTTTATTTTTTACAAAAATATCGGCAAAAAGCAGAAACGGGAGCATGTTTGAAAGACAGTAGGTCATGGTAATAATGTTTTGATCACAGGGATCTGTCACGTTTGATTATCAAAAATCTACACCAGTATCAACCATATACCCCTAGAAAAATATTACAAAAAAAAAAGTTATTTTTCTAGGGGTATATGGTTGATACTGGTGTAGATTTTTGATAATCAAACGTGACAGATCCCTGTGGTTTTGATGGCTTCTTGTTTGCGCTTGACGAAATAAATTGTTTAATTTGATGATATTGATGTGGTCAGAAAAGTGGTGGACGTGGCGGAGAAAATCAAAAGAATGACAATCAATAGAAAAGACAAAATTGGTGAATTATTGACAAATTTTGTCATTTTTTGTTTTTGACAGCAGGACACAAAAAATGACAGAATAATGAGATTGATGATGATACAGTAGTAGGTACAGTACACCGGTGGAAGGAAACACCATTGTAAATTGCTGCAGCCATGCATGTAATTTCAGAAAAAGTAAAGATGAACAAAACATTTCTAACCACGCTCAGGAAAAGTATAAAATATTAGCAAAATAAAGCTGAAGTCCTTCTTGATTGGATTGGAAAATATATCATGCGCAGCCAACAACTAATAGGAGCCGCCATAGGTAAAACATCTCTTAAAAAGTTTACATGAAACGTCGACTTAAACTTGTCCATATAATGTGAAGAAATACATAAATTGACATCACTTGAATAAAAAAACATATGTTAGTAAAACCTCGAGATGTATATCGATAAATAGTAAGACATAAAAGGTAACATAAGTCTAAGGTTAGAAAAATGTTTACGCTTCACCGCGTTGACGTAACCATGCCTCAGCTGCCGATAACGATGAATTGTCTAACGCCCCTTAGAAAAACAAAACTGCGATATGCGGAACGGCGGAAGTGACGGATATCATTTAATGAATAATTTCACTACTATTAGAATCAAGTATCCTCATGCTTTAGAGACAAATTTCACACAAACAGCCATTCAATTAAATATTACCTATTTATATTTCAATTCATTTCATCTCACATTATTCCTTTATTTATACATTCTATGTACATATACATCAACATATTTACACACAAGATCTAACCAGAGATTTCATAAAATATCACTCTCAATTCACACGTATTTGAACACTTCCGAAGTTACAAGAAATTCATTTTTAAATGAACATGAACAATTCAAAAATACATTTTTCAGTCGTCACAAAGCGTTAACAGATAACAAAAATATCCCGCTAGCTAATCATTGTCAAATCACTTAAAAACATCTACCAATTGATAAAGCTTACATTTGGATGAATTTGAATAAAACTTCACTTGATTTTCACAATTAATACATGATATTTTCAACTACGGGAGTGTTAAATATATTATGCATTATGTAGAACCACATTAAATTTTTTAAATCTTGTCCAAAATAATAAATTATTCAAAAGTTCACTTATGTCACAGAATTGATCTATACCCAAAATACATGCATACACAACCTGATGAATTTAATACAAGTCATGGATGATACAACCCATCTTCTTATTGCTAAACCTTTGCTTGAACACTCACTTAAAGCACACATTTTTTCTATACTATTCTACTGAGCTAAGTCCAATCACACAAATTATTGCTTCTGTTCTTGTTGGTTTTCATCTAATTCACCCTTAAATTGTTGCATTGATTCTGCTTTCTCTTCCTCGAGTTGTCGGAAAAACTCACTCATTTCAGTCTGGCGACGTTTCTCTTCTTCTTCAACTTCGGTTTCTTCTTTCAAAATTTTGATGATTTGCTGTATTTCAGCACCCGTCAATTTGATGTTGTCTTGCCCAATCATCTTGATAACCTAAACACAGTAATTCAGTTAAACAGATTACTAATTGCCTATCAATAAAGTTAATAAATGTTTTTAAAGACTTTCTTTTGATGGAAAATATATGAGCTTTTTAATAAGTTGATCTGTAGTAACAATAACATGGAGATTATCAGAAATATATCTATTCAACTTTCCAATTAGAAATGAACTTTTTCATAAGAAAACATATAGCATTTAGAGACATTCTCAATACTTTGATTCACATGTGAACTTTAAAATAAGAAATGTGAAACATGCTAGAAGAATTACAAAATAATATTAAGAATAGACTTTTTAGACATTAACTTTATTATGGCTTCTTTTTCTTAAAGATAATTTTTCAAAAGACTTATTAAGGAAATGAAATGATCATTCTACACGAACCTTCATCACAGTCTCTAAATTTATTTTACCATCTGCGTCATCATCTAAAACTTCAGCTATTTTCTGTAGTCTTGTAGAATTAGACACTTTTTGGTAATGTTTCATCGCAAGCACCAACTCATTTACTTTAACAATACTAGACCTATAGAAATATAGGATAAATCATTATCGTACAAAAGTACAAGGACAACATTTATACAAACAAATCATTTTTCTTTAATCTTAATATCTAAGTCTTCACTTATTTCATGAATGCATCTTTTGACTGTATTAAAAATTATAGTCATTTTACAGATCTAACAAAAACATGAAGAAATTAGAATACACTTTTGATTCATAGAAAAGGCAAATTATAAATATTCTCGAATTGTGTTAAAAATTCTGAATTAATGCTCTTACTTTTTCTCAGCTATCTGAGTTCTCAGTTCGTCTTTATTATCTTCTTGACTACGACGTAGCTTTACTTCTTTTACTTCAAGGTCTTCTAATAGTGAATGACGCTCTTTATGAAGCTCATCAATCAAGCCATCCATTTGTGTAATCATCGTATTCAAACGTTTACTCAAATTACGAGCTGCCTTTGATTCCTGGATACCTTCATCACTTAAACCAGTTGACACTATAACCTCCTTCAGATCTTCGAGATCCTATTAAAGAAATCAGAGCAAATTCAAACATTTTGAATTGATAGGAGCCATTCATCCACTATGACAAAAACATCTCTGTTCAAATAACGAAACTTGATTTATGAAAGATACCCAGCCCAAGTGGTCACAAAAAACTTGGTCTTGAATGTAAGAAATTAGCTGAGGTTCACAGTACTCAAACTGATGAATTCAAACTTTTATGTTTTATAGTTGTAATTACTTGAATAATCATTTCATTGCATTATATAGGTATACAATTGAGGATTGTACAGTTTTAAGTTAGTATAAATAATACGCGGATGAAATATAATTTAATTCTTAAAAGAAATTCTACCTCCTGGTATTCACAGACATCTTCTTTAAGAGCTTCAAGTGCTCCTAGTTCTTTGTCTACAGTCTTCTTCTCAGCAAATGTTAAATCAATAGCGGTCTCTAACTCCTTAAGATCTTTGACTGAAATTTCAGCATCTTCCACTCGCAGCTCTATAAAAAAAGAATGAACATTATTTTGTAGCCAGAAAGCCTAAACTATTTATAATCAAATGATCATTCTATTGACCCCCATAACTCGAGAACGCATACAATATGCTGCTAAAATGAAAATCCATGTGGCCACCAACACCTTACCGACCAAGCAGGCTCCAGGTCAGACAGGGTCATCCTGAGTTAGGTAAGCTGTCTATAAACAATAGCCAATAGAAACAATACTGGAAGAAGTTAGTCAAGCCATAAAAGTTTTCAAACGAGACATTTGATTTTGATAGACTGAATCTCAGGATAAACTCATTCTTACCTTCATCCAATTGTGTTTCAAGTTTTTCAGCTTTGTCTTTTAATTCTTCATCATCAGAAATAATAAGCTCAGGTGCTTTATCAACCATATCGGGTTCTACAACTGGTTCTGCTTTTTTCTAGGAAAACATGAATATTTAGAATTAGAAAAACATCCAGTTCTATGGAAATTTCATGAAGATGCTAATTACACAAAAAGCATTTTGTCCCTAAATGTGTACAAAATACATGTATCTCAACAGCCCTGTAGAACAAATTTACTTTATTCAGACTTAATTAGAAATGAGACTGAAGGTTATAAGCTGTCATACCTTTGCTTCTTCCAATTGCATTGCATGCTCTTTCTCTTCTTCTCGTTCTTGTTTGATAGCTTCTTCTTCTTGTTTGATGAGTTTCAGTTTGGTTAAGTTGTCTACTGCGTCACCAGTGATTTCAGCAATCTTAACCTTAGCCTTATCAGCCTATCAAATTCAAAATAAATCCTAAATTATTCATAGAAAATCCATGTGGAAACTCTCAAATTAAAGAATTCTTGACTGATCTATTCAAAATATCAATCTATCTAAAGCATTTGACACATACTGGATGGATAATTGAAGGGTTTAGGAGATTTATCAATATGAAAGAACGATTTTGATTATGCACTTACAGTAGAGTCCGGAAGGACAGCAATAGTTTGTTTGAGCTGAACTTCAGTTGAAAGCTCTTCGGGTAGATACATAGCACGAGATAATAGCAACAGTGAAGCTGGTATTTCGTCATCTATATGTAATTTAATCCACTGCTGTAGTTGTTGCACCATACGTTCCTCAGACACTCCCAATGATCTCATGCCTCGTTCACGACTAGCTACCTGTAGTTCTCGTGTCGTTAATGTGTTTATTCCTTCTTTTAGAATCATCTGAATAGGAAAGAATCTATATGTAGTTTCTAATACATGATGTATCTAGTTGTGTACTTATTTTAAACAACCAATAATTCTACATAATGTGATTGAAAAAGTCATTCATCAACAAACAATGCGAACATCATTATACGCATCTCAGATAGCAAATAAACTTTGAACACAATCTACCACCCATTCTTCCTGAGGATATAGTATCGCAGTAGTTACTGTATGCATTACAAAGAGAACATATTTTCCGTTGCCCAAACGATACAAACCTTGTCATCTGCCTTCAAATGTCGGAGTCGCATTCTGATTTGAAATCGCAAGAAGTTAGTGGTACCAATAGTTTGCAGTTCTAATAGTTTACACAGGGCAGCTAACTGCGATCGATTCAAGTTGTCTAATGTTATCTCATCTTCAAAAAGTTGCGAGTACTTCTTTATTTCATCACTGCTGGCCATTGTTCCCGTACTACGGATCTATCAAGATGTAAAAAGACTAATATATGTAATAATTATATAAATCATTGACATATTTTGGTTGTTTTGAATGGACAGCAACTTGAAATATAGTTCTACCAGTATTGAAAGTTTCAAAACAATATCACAACACCAATAATACACTTTTTAACAAGGACTTAGCAATATATAATTCAGTCACATTTTGAGTAGGTATTCTTCATCCCAAGAGATGTATTATTGACGACTCTACATCTAAGTTCATAATTACCGATTCCATAAAGTCAGCAAATTCCTTCACATGCTTCTTGTTTTCTTTAGATGATTTTCCTTGTAGGCCACTTTCTTCAATAGTTTCCTGAAGAAATTTAGCCATTTCCAGTTTTACCTTCAAGGTGTTCTTTCTCTTTTCTCGCTGTTAATGAAAATATACCACAGAGTCAATAAGAGGAGTGCACATATACATTTATCATCTATTACAGGGTTCCTAAAAATGACCTTCATCAAACTCAAAAGCATGATTGATTGGAACATAACCATTTATGATGAGCTGCAAGCTGTTCATTTAAAATACATAGTTTAATCGCGCAATTTCATTTTTTATTGCTTTTAGTAATAGATTATATTTCATTCATCAAATTGGTTTTTTAACGTTGAATGTAGACTGTAAAAGATAGTCTGAGAAATACCTCTTTGTCAGCCTCAATGAATGTACTAGGCAACATACTCGGAAAGAGCTTGATAGCAACTGGTAGGAGAAATTCCATGAAAGGAATAATCAGAAACACAAGAAACGGCACCATACGAAACATATCTGATGTCGTACGAACAAGCTGTAAATAGATTAAGGATATTTAAAGATAGATAGTTTCCTCACAATTTTCACTAATACAATAGTTTTATATCATTGTTAGCCTGAAGTGTGGTTGAATTTTGATGCCAACTACTATCTACATACTCAAAATCAAATTATTTTCTATCAAGACTAAAGTAGTTCAATAATGATTTTTCCTAACAGTAACAAAAATACAAAGTTGTAAAAATTTAAGTTGATTATAACATATGAATGCATCATTGTACAGCACATAAATCAATCTATGAATTGAACATACCTGTCTACGTTCCCGACGAGATAATAAGCTGCCACGTAACACACGCCATAGCAACTTACACGACACTTTGATATCAATACCTAATAGACGGAAGCCATGATAGTAATGTTTCACCTCCGCTATAATTCGCTGTCCGATCGTCTTTTTAGGTTCTGGCATGACAGCTGCCTGAGGTGTAACTTTCTCTTCTGCATCACCATCCTTTTGTTTATCTTGTTGCTCTTTTTTTAAGACTTTGACAGTTTTTGTGACATTTGACTCCTCTTTAAATTGACGCGTGGACAAATGAAGAGTTCGTATTGAAAGCCATTGAGTTTTTGAGTTATAATTGAAATACAATAAATTAGTACTAGCACAATTTTGAGCCGAATTGCATTTGACTGCATTGCTACGATTGCTGTATCGTATAAATGTACAAGTACTACACTGGCAACAAATAGAGTGACTGTTGTTCTGCTTAGTGTTATTTGACGAACCACTCAGAGTGCGAACGGAAGAGTTGAGAAGTCGACTACAACTAAAAGAAAAATTGATGCAAAAATACAAATCACTGAAGAATTTAAATACATAGTGAAAGTTTAACATTGAAGAGGCATTGCAATCCGAAGGAGACCGGTGTCTTCTTAAGATTAGATGTTCATGCATTTAACACTCTTACAAGACTACTTCTTCTTTTTACAAAACTTAAGAAACATACCAAATTACTTAAAAGATAACTGCTGATGAATGATAATCAAAGCAGATTAATGTTACTACTTATTGAGGAGAAATCACTAACCTGGTTTCACATGATAGGTTACTAGCACGTTTGAAGCAGTTATGTGAATGAGAACCAATTCTTAAATATCCTGAAATGAAATGGTTATCATAGCTTGTAAGAAATTATGATGGCAAAAGATCTGCACAACATTCAATACATTTTACCTGAAACTTAAATGAAAATTAAATATTGAAAATGACCTTAAATTAAGGCTTAATCATTGTTCCCAGTTAATTAAGCCCAATCAGGGGCTTAATTAAGTCCAGAAATGGTCTTAATTCTTAGAACCGGTCTTAGAGAATAAGGTTCAATGAATGAGCCCAGTCTTAAGGGACCGTCTCAAAATGTCAACAGTCTTCTCTAAACAAACATCCACTGTTTAGGTTTAGACCCCCTCCCTCCCCCTCCAAACAGCATGGTGGCCAAAAAGGTGTTCATATCATCATCAGGCATATTTGGGCTTTTTAGTCCTTTCGCCGAAAGGATTTAAAATTCCCTTCAAATATGTAATATATAAAAGACCGTATATTGATTATAAAATATGTGTATTTGAACTTTAAAACAACATAAATCAGACATCTAAAGCAGTCATCCCTTCTACAGACCGATCGACACTTCTGACTTAAATTTCTATCTGCGGGTGGTGTAATCCCCCCTTCCACGAGTTATTCGTTTAGGAAAGACTGTTGAAATTTTGAGACACTCTCTAACATAACTTAAGTCTTGTCTTTAGACTGGTCCCCCAGCAGGCGCGCCCCAAGAGGCCCAGCCTACTACTGTCTGTCAAACATGCTATCGTTTCTGCTTTTCGCCGATATTTTTGTTAATACTCCATGTACACATCGCTTGACTCGATAAACTTTTGCCCAACAAAAATCAATAAAATTCTTACATCGGGTCGCATCAGTAGTTGTTTACTCAGCATACAAGCCTGTAATACTGAAATCAGCTGGTTTTCCCCCACTACGTATGCGCAGATCGGATTGCGTATGCTGATATGTGATTCAGGTATGTTAGTTTATTTTTTACGAAAATATGGGCGAAAAGCAGAAATGAAAGCATGTTTGACAGACACTAGTTACTAGTACTAGTAGTCAGATTTTCTGAAAAAATCTTATTTCTTCATTAGTACAGCCTTTTTTATCCTAAACCTAACCTTGACCACCGCTATCTAATACTGATTATATGATTAAAGATGAACTATAACCAACCGTAATAAATCCCAGAAAAAGAAAAAAGTGGTCGAGTGTCAACTCAATTTGCCGCCGGATGGATTCGAACCTAACCATGATAAACGGACTTAACTATTTTGATTAAAAAGGTAGTTACTGATCTGAATCGGCATGCGAGATCATCGAAATGGACCGTTCATACCTTTCTGTATATTCCAATATTTTGTGCTCGATTTTGGGAGAACACGGAACCATAATGTTGACATAATTGCAGTTAATCTCGGTGGAATTTCCCAACACAGCTCAAAGTGTCAACCATTTGATGGATACTTCTCGACTCTTCGAAGATGGAGCAGGGTCTGACTCGTGTTCATAAAAAATAAAACTTTAAATTATGAAACCACTGAAAAGTTGATGGTGGCGGGCCGATTAAAAATAAATAAATGACTAGTTTGACTGATATTGTAATTATCTGTAAGTTCGCTTCCAATAATCAAATATTTCACTTTGGGCTGCACCTGATTTTCAAACTTTGCATTTGGTGAACACACACACAAAATAAAAGTTGAGTAAGCTCCAAATTATTTTCCAAGCTTTATAAAATGCATGTATTTTTTGTTTTACACTATATATGAACTGAATCGACATCTATTGTTTAATTCTTAGAAACAGCCGATAACTTTCTTTGACCCAAGTGACTCCGATGAGCTTTGACATGTACGTTTCTTTGGCTGAGTGCGGCCATCCCACTCCAACTGAGGATCCATTCCAATCCCATGGTAAATTGAACGCCATATCACAATCTTCAATTTCGACATTCTTCTAGATTGGCATTTTTGTAGTCTCCGGACGTTTTGGAATTACAAATCATGGGTACTGTGCACTACTGTGGATTACTCGTGCGAATCAAAGTTTGCAAGTCAACCTGTTATGCACTTTTTAAGATAGGCAAGATAATTTACTTGAAAGGCAAGATTTGATAATCACTACAAGATATGTTGACTCACTGCTTCATAACATCGCGGCTAGTATATAAGTTTATTGCTCGGTAGACATATTTAAGCAGAAGTTGTTATAGTAATAACAATCCCAGGAGTGGATCCAGGGTTTCAGGATAAGGGGCGCAAACTTAAATTTTTGCCGAGCGAAGCCAGGCTTAAATTTTTTTGAGGTACAATTATCGAAATATTCTTCTAGAGTGAGTGTCATGTAGATATCTCGCCAAGCTAAGCGTGGCGAGAAAAATATTTTGTGGTAGAATTAGCGAGAAATTAAGTTTCAAGCTGTGGTCAATCCATGCTTTGCAAATTTAGGGGGGGGGGGGTGCAAGCCCGCCACGCCCAGCCTGAATCCGCCCCTGACTCCCTGGTATAAACATGGTACAATATTGATAAATTACGTGACAGTTAATTCAAAATTCTGAACCGCGGCTTGCAACGGTATGCAAAAAGTTTGATTTCATAACTCCAGTAAATCATACTTCTAACACTCCTAATTATGGAATGCTTTACCTTTAAATCAAAACTTAAGTCGTTACTTTTTGAACAATATCTTGATGTCAATTAGATTTTTTTAACCTCTCCTCTATAGATTGCTTTAATGTGTTAACCGCACTGGAATTTATTTGAGTGCGGTATAGAACAATTAATGATTACTAACAGATTATTATTATTATTCAGAAATTACCACGTTTTCCATACAAATTTTTTCATTTGCAGAGATTGAGGGGTCCCCGTCCTGCTTACCGTGAGTCCAGCTGTGGACGCATCCGATTGGTTAACGGTTGCTATGTAACAGGTCTCCTTGGGCCCTACAGAATATACTGGATTTTACACTCCACCCGCGGTGGTTTCATTTCTCCTACGAAAGTTAGTTCGGTCAATACGATGAAGAGCCGAAAACCGTGAAGGGAGCAACTATTTGGAATCAATCCCATATATATATATATATATGAGGCGCCAATCCATAATTCATTTTTTAAGCCATATATCAGTCTATTTCCATAAAATTCACGATTTCTTGCAGCAGTCGTGTTTTCACTCCGAATTTGAGTATAAATATCCAAAAGCGGAATTATCATAAATGAGGAAAGCCACAATTCTCTTGGTTGAAGGACCTAATAATTTCTACTCAATTTTTACTGATTAATATTTGGAAAAGTCTGTATTTTTGTTAAGAACACGTTATCGTCACCTGATTGAATACATACGTTGCGCGAATGATACTCAGGAATTATCCATCGAATTATCGACGCGCCGATCGGTGAGTTTGGAAATATCGTACGGCTCTATAATGTCTCACGTTATCTGCAAAGTATATATATATATATATAT
>JAYMFW010074322.1:0-10644 GCA_036785005.1 Tubulanus punctatus | reverse complement strand
TCAAAGAATCTTCCCTAGTATCTAATTGGTGAAGAAATCATATCTCCTCGAGAACTCACATATCTACCTGAGTTCATCATCACGACGTAAAAATATATATTTCAAGTTACAAGTGAAAAATCGTAACAACAAACATCCGTAAAGTTTTACATAGTGAACCGTATAAGTATTTACGTAAGTTTTTACACTATGTTACATTGAGTGATTATTTCATAACTAAGTTATTATTCAACTAAATGGAACTCTAAAAATAAACTTGGAGTTATTATCTGATGAGTACTGTCATATAAGAGAAAACATTGGTTACAGGTTCATGATTAAGAAACACACATGACAAATTTATACAATTCATAATGAATCAAAATTTGATTTTACCCACGAATTTGAGATACAAAACGCATTGTTTTATAGGGCATCATTCGATATTCCACATTGTTTATAGGCCTATAATAAGTCTTATTGTAGTTATCATATTTTTGCTGGTTTGACACTCGAATTCTCAATTCCATGAATGAATACTATATATTCAGTTAATTGAATCTAAAGTTTGTTGTATTTCGGATTTTGTTAAAAGAGATAATAATGATCTGTCAACTTCTCCAGGATTCTATATAGTTTATAAGTAAGTCACATGATGCCACAAATTTCTCATAGTTCGTTTCGGCTATCGTACACTGAAGGCTAAGGTTTATGCTTTGCAAGAATATTTCTTATAAAGTTTCATAACGTTTTCATAAAGTTATGATAACGTGTAAGTTGATTATCTGGCATATAGGCACTGACGAGGAAGATGTTCTAAATCTAAGTCCAAGTACAGTCAAAGCTCGTTATAACGCCACCATTTGGAAATTGAAATATGTGGCGTTATAACGAGTTTGGCGTTATAAAGGATGACAGTTTATATGAATTTGAGCTAAATCTGGCCAATTTGATAATCAGATAAAGCAGTATTTCACTGGCCTGTGGCATTATTACCAGACAAAGGTGGTGTCAACTGAGCTGTGGTGTTATAAAAGATGGCGTTATAACAAGCTTTGTTCGTCAGAAGCAGGATTGAACTGAGCGGTGGAGTTATAAAGGATGGCGTTATATCGAGACGGAATTCTATCCTTGTTGTACAGGGGTTCCACTGTATAAAGGATGACAAATCAATAGAACTTGAACTAAATTAGGTAAATTTGTTCATCACCAGACAAAGGTGGAATTAACCGAGCTGTGGCGTTATAAAGGATTGCGTTATAACGAGTTTGACTGCGCTTCATGAAAATATCAGCAAAATGATTCAGAATTGGAGGGAAATCTCTGGAGATTCGTGTGAGAATCTAAAGAGATTCGGCACAATCGTAGTCTAAATCGAATTCGAAATTGGGAGGAATCGACATTATGTCCCGCGTGAAGTTCAAATCCATAAAATCACCTAAAGACTCGAAGCAATGTAAGGTTAAGACGTAAATGATAGTTCATATTTATAACATTTTACCCCCAAATAAACAGCGGTCGCTTCATTTTGTTCGTACGTCTGCTCATCTCAATCATTTGCTCATTGTTTTTTGCTCGCCGAACGAAAATGTTCGTCCGTCTGCGCTAGGTTTTAGAGGCAGCTTTGCGAAATTTTCCTAGCATTTTAATTTCACACAAATCCGTTGCAATGGGATGTGACATCAAAGCTGCCACTAATATTATCAAATGGTATTTAACAGTTTTAGATTCAGCTGCAGCTTTATCTAAAGCAACAGGAAGAATATCGCGCATTCCCAATGTGGTCAAAAACCATACATGATGTTTTTTAATGATTTTTGACATATCTTGAACTCATTAGATTTGAAAAGATTTGTTTCGAATATCGCGTGTTTGAATTTCGAATTACCGAAAATACTTTTTAGTGCTAAATAGGTCGTATCTACGTAAACACCCTGGGGACATTTTAGAAAATATTTTTCAGAATTTTCTGCGAGTTTTATAGTCACACGAAAGTTTATTGCGAGATATTAAAATTCTGAGAAAGATTTTGTTCTGAAATGTCGCCAGCCAAAACGTGATAAAGATATTTTAAACTTGTAGGAAACTTTTCTGCGAGTTTTTGAATTCGCACGAAACTTTTCTCAAATTTGCATATTTTCCGTCAAAGTGAGCCACACACTAGGCGAAAACAGCGATGAAGAATCTGGCGGCGTCAGTTTTTAGCGCTGGATTTTAAACGTGCCGAAATTACACAACTGAACTTAAGGAAATGCATGATAATCCTATATAATAATGGTGAGTTTTGGTTACCACTGCGCGGTGGGTAAGGGGTGTTTTTACTCGGGAATGGTGTCATACTATTCGTAGTGTTGATTTGTGATGTGTGACGGAACGATGCTTATGACTGATTTTGTTGGTAAATTTTTGGCTTAGGCCTATTCCGAAACGATTTAATTTTTTTCTAAAGAATTCTGGAATTCAATTCAACTGTATTGTCTGTGACCGTTTACGAGCAAAATACTATAATTTTTCAAATATTTGAACGACACTTCAATGAATGAATCAGGTGAATTTCACATTCTACTATACCCACGGGTTAGTTGGCGATGAATCTACGGGTTGTTGTCTTATTTTGGTTAGCTTTTGTCACCTACGAAAGCTAACCGAAGACTGAATTAAAATCAGACTACGGGTCAGTACCGCTCATTATAAGTTCCATACAGTAAAATTGGACTTAAGAATATTGCTTCCGGTACATGACCTCAAGAAATCATTTGATTAACGTGATAATGTATTGTTTTCATTCATATATTAGAATTATTTATTTCCAAGAACCGTGATTTATCACAGGCATCTTTTAGTTGAATAATATTTTGAAGTTTTAGATTCAGCTGCAGCTTTATCTAAAGCAGTGCGTAAATCTCTGTAATTTTTTGAACTGGAATAAATAACAAAATATACAATAGATTCATGATAGTTAATGATGTTTGACATCATTTCTATCTCACATTGATTGCACTCGCAGTTACTTGAAAGAAATATGTCTACAAATTGCAGTGACTGGTGATTGTTAATCGCCTCTAATAGTGGTAATAATGGTTCATCTTGAGAGTACGACCAGCGCAGAAACTGAAGTGATGGGGTCGTGTTTACAAATTCTGTTAAACGCTGTACAGATACATACCATAACTCGAGATAAGACAGAGGTGGTTGATGTGATAGAATATCTGATACATGGCGACCCCAGTAGTATAGAGTATTCAACTGTGGTAACTGATCAATCACATGTTCTATATCTGGATCTATGAAGGATCCATGATTAATGTATGTATTGAGTTTATCTGCTCGTTTCAATGACGCGATAAAATTGTCATCAACACTGACTTTAACATAAACAAACTCTAATCGATTCAATTCCGTCAAAAATCTCCACATTGACGGATCATCAAATACTCTACGTAGATCTATCTGTCCTACTTCACAACATGATTTCGTTGTGAAAATCAATGTTTTCAACTGAAGCGATGAGATCTTCCGCCACACGTCTTTGTGTTCTGGAATTGTGCCAGAATCAGAGGGATAAATCAAGGCGAGATGTTTGACTGATGGTTTCAATTTATCAATTGAATCAGTACCGAGTTTGTAAGTGATACCTGTAGTGAGCCAAACTCTGCCTTCTCCTCGTTCTCTAACTTTTGTGATTTTATATTCCCTCTTACGATCTATCCCTGTAAGGCTCTCACATGACTCACATACCGATGTATCAGAGATGGAACTGTTATCTGTTCTGAAAACCACCCTCTTGAGTGATTTGTTTTGTTTGAACGCATCTTTCCATTTCTCAGATACGAGACAATCCAATTCATCCAAAAAAAGTTTTTCAATATTACATAGTTCACTACTAAGGACGTAAGGTAACATTTCACGCACACTGTGTCTGTATTTGTCACATTGCACTACTGGAGGTGCATATTTCGCTATAAAACCTGCAGCAGTAGAAGCATCAGCACCTCGTAACATCGATATGATTGGTACAAAATGTCGACCTATCGATGAACTGAACAATTGTAAACTATTCTTCATGTCATCGATAGGGATTGAAAAAGTGTCTGGTTTGAGATATTCACAATAATCACAATCAGTATGTGAAATAGTAGGTGCTGGTAGAGATGGATCTAGGGTGTGTTCTATCAGAGTCACCCATCCCTTCTTATCTCTCATATATAGGAGATATGCGAGAACCATCGGGAAAACTTCACCAAATTTAGATAATTCTGAACACAAATTTTCAAAAGGAACTTTCTCGAACGGGAGGGATTCTGACGTGACTAAATAATGTACAGCTGCGAACAATTCGAGGAATATTTTGTGAGAGAACACTACACGCTTTTCATCACTTGCATGTTTGATTAAAAACCCACATGTGAGCATGTTTTTGGCGCTATAATAAGAAACTGATAATTGCCCCCTAGTGAGCATGTCTGAGGCAATATTACAGAGATCTCTGAAGATAGTTTTATCACCATCAGATTTGTATTCCTTTACAAACTGAACTAAAGACTCTTTATCAATAGGTACATCGGACGTGGATTTTCTATTTATCACATGACAGACAAAATCAAGATAAACCTCGACAGCGGTATCTGGTAGAGGACGGTTCTCAGTTATATACAATATTTCATATATTGTATGAAATAGAGACAATATGAAACCACCTTTGATCAGATGTTCCAAATGTTCCCTATGTTTGTCTATTTGTTCCTCTGGAAGATTTGATATAAAAGCATCTATATGGATGCCTTTGATTTCAAAAACCACGAATGATGGAATAGTTAAGAGTTTTTCTCCTTGTACAAATCTCGTTGTAACGAGGATCGAGATCCGTGGATATTTGACAATGAGTGATTGGACGGTTTTTAGTAGTTCAATCTGATTCTTCGAGTTGATTTCGTCAAAACCATCAAGAATTATCAAAGATTCAGATTCTGTGTGAGTGAAATAATGTTTCACATCTGTTTCTAAATTTGCTGGCAATGAACTGGTAATTTCTGAATAAATCGAACTTTCATTGAATTGATCTACATTCTTTAATTCAATGTGGAATATCGAATGATATCCTCTCGAACATGGTTCTTTACTGCCCCAATCATAACAAACCTTCTGTGTGACCAATGTTTTCCCGGCTCCGGGATCACCGCATATAACGGATACAGGTTTTAACTCACAGTTTTCATCCATGAAAAGTTTGTCCATGTCATCTGGATTCCTTGGAGGAAATTCAACAAAAATGTCTTTGTTCTTTAATTTACATCGCAGTTTCAATGTAATTGTCTTATACAGTTCACTGATGTGTTTTGCACGCTCTTCGCCTTCTAAAGGTGTCACCATCTTATACTTTTCTCTGTACGTTTTTCTGAGATGTGCCGGAATTTCTGTGTCTGTAATCAGATGAAACATAAGGTATATACAAGGTTCAAACGCCTGAATCTAAATGAAAAAACCTCGGCCGTCATTGATCACTTGAAACCTGAATTTTGAATCTGCGGTCCGGAGACCTCATACATGTATTCACTTGAGAAAGTCTAGAGTTGTAAAAGCAGTAGCAAAAAAATAAGAAAGATGGCAGCACTGAGTCAATTGTTATCTGTTTCACGAATTTAATTGGTCACAGATTCTAAGTTCACTGGTCCTAACAATCAATTGATATAAAAAGTTCATATTTTTTTCCAATGGACAAAAGTTCTTCAAAGTAATAATTATCAGCACCAGCTTAAGTTCAGTTTACATTTACATATGCTAAGTCACATTTCAGGCCAGCAGCCAGGTCTGTAGGTCTGTCCGGGGGCTGTTATAAAGATAATGTGGACTTATTCTAGCATAGGGGACGAAACTAGAGGTAGGTTCTGGTGTCCTCCCCAAAAATCGTGAAAATTAAATGCAAGAGATACGTTCTGAGAAGCTTAAAAATGCATTCCTGCACGTCACATTATCCCATCGGATTTGGACTCTAATTTGATTTTGATACTCAATTCAGAAAACATTGTATTAAACCATTGAGAATATAAGAACTTACGTTAAAAAATTATACCAGTACAAAATGTTGGTACGTGACAAGTTTTTTTCTTGTGGAGACAGGTTGAAGATGGTCAAAATCAGAATTAAAAAGGGCACTGTGTGACCATTTTTGCTGCTATTGTAGCTTCAGAGTGAATATTAACACTCTCTGACAAAAGATGTAACAGATACATGGCTGCAATGATGCAATCACAATCAGAGTTGATATAAAAAATGGAAGACGCCATTACTTTAACAGTAGCGCCACCTACAAAATCCTTATCTCATGATACATCTAACTCTGTACTATAACTATAAGAAGTTTGGAATTGGCAGTTTAAGTGAAACACAGACTCTTTCCATGGAATACATGGCTGTAAGTCCGACATTTTAAAAAGTAGAGATTAAGGTTTAGCAGTGGACAATGTGTTTCTATAACATTCTCAAACTAGATGAGGTGGAACACCTCGTATGCCCCGCTCTGACTCATATTGGAACATATTAGTTATAGATGCTCCATTCGCTTAATTCGCAACTGGTGGGGTGTATCATTCGAGGTAAAAGAAATTATTCCTTACTTTTGTTTTCGAGTGTGTCACACTTGAAGGCAATGAAGCACATTCAGATGGGGAAGTACATGTACCTCGAATCATACCATACCTTTAAACCAAGTGTGAACAAAATATGCCAATATTTGGATCCTATCGCACTTACAAATATGAATACGACTATTTTATTTACACTCTAACCAAGTTATTGGTACAAAGAAGTTGAAAAACAATATCATAAAATACATAATCATATATATAAGAGTAAAAGAAACTTACATCGTTTTTTAGTACTGCCCCCTGGTGGTCATAACTTCAAGCAATTCAAGCCAATCTTAAATAAGATTTACTTTTGATTATGCCTTACCTGTGTACTAAGTTTCAACAAAATCCATCGAGGCTCGGAGGCTCTATCGTGCTTATGTCATTTTAGTGGCTCCCCTGGTGGTCACAACTTCAAGCGAATCAAGCCAATTTAAAATGGAGATCAACCTTGCATCATGCCCTACCTGTCGACAAAGTTTGAACAAAATTGATTGAGATTTGGAGGCTCTATCGCATTGACGTCGTTTTTGTACCACCCTCTGGTGGTCATAACTTCAAGTGAATCATGCCCATCTTAAATAGGGATGTACCTTGCATCATGTCCTACCTGTCTACAAAGTTTGAATAAAATCGACCAAAACTTGGAGGCTCTATCGTGCTAACGTCGTTCTTGAAAGCTGCCCCCTGGTGGTCAAAGCGAATCACACTCATTTTAAATAGGAATGTACTTTGCATCATGCTCTACCTGTGTACAAAGTTTGAACAAAATCGATTGGCATTTGTAGGCTCTATCATGCTAACGTCATTTCTGTGTGCCGCCCCCTGGTGGTCGCTGGTGGAGCGGGGGCATAAAAACTTAAACTAGGGTCCAGGGACCTCATGCTCACTTGGAAAACTATAGGGATGCAGTTGAGATACAGAAAAGTAGGCACAAAGAAATAAGGAGTCTAGGACAATTCCCCCCCCCCTCCCGGACAATTCCCCCCATTTGTATATCATTTATAATCTGAGATTTAAGGAATAAAATAACCCTAACACTCACCCTAACCCTAACCCTTACCCTAACCATAAGCCCAACCCTAACCCTAACCCTAAATATGATATGAATTAATACGGGGGGGGAGTTGTCCGGGGGGGGGAATTGTCATAGGTGGGAATTGTCCGGGGGGAATTGTCCTGTTCCCAGAAATAAGATACTAGATGGCAGCACTGCATGATTATAGGCTAAATGGTGAATTTGGTAAGCTGGGCATTGACTGACCTTATTTTAGGTAGGCAAATGTTCCTTAGCTATAGTAAATATCAGCAGTCAAAGACTAAAGATGTAACAAATAAATGGCTTCAATGAGACACTTTCGATTGAGTCAATAAACAAAATCAGTGGTATGGTACCACCTATGAAAACCTGATCAATAATTCCAGGTGTGCCCAGCCCTTGAGTAGATAGACCTTCATACCAAACATCAAGACAATAGGTCATTGCAAAACAAATACCTCAAATAACTGTCCGATATTATAATACACATTATATTATACTGACCAGACCGTGGTCACTGGGTGTACCGCAGCACATATTGAATTCTGATTTCTATAGCTATAGCTTAATAAAGGCAGTCGGTTTCATAAGTTCAACATTTTGGTTGTCTCCATTACGTCCAATTTACAGTCCTGGATATTAGGCTGATTAGAGGGAATTGAAGAGGGCGCTACCAGGGCATTATAGGTCTGGGGGACCCAATTCTTGGTGCGCTAATTGCATTTGGGTAGATGGACCTACATACTAAATATCAGGACAATAGCTCAATGCACGATGAAGACTTTCTCAAAATACTTGATAAGAACTGGTCAAAATAGCCAATTTGAGGGTATTGAATAGGGCACCACCAGGGCAATATCGATCTGGGCGACCCAATTCTTGGTGTGCTGATAGCCCTTAGGTAGATAGACCTACATATAAAACATATCAGGACAATAGCTCAATTGGGCTAAAAATGGGTCAAATTGGCTAATTTGAAGGAATAAAAAAGGCACTTAGATCTATATTGGTTTGGTGGACCAATTCTTGGTGAGCTGGTAGCCCTTGTGTAGATAAACCGACATACATGGATGACGATAACTCTCTCAAAAAGTGATTTCCGTCTTCAGACACTGGATGCAAACACGCTGGTACTTAAGTCTCAAGTGGGCTAAAATTGTCGTTGAAACCTGCACCATCCTTGAACATTATATGCATGTTGTGATTTTCGAATTGAGAACCGACATCTACGATAAAACAGTAGTTCAACATTGTTCACTATGGAACCTCCTCAATTGAAAAGCCAAATTCCAGGCTGGTGAAATATGGTGAAGATGATCCAGGGCCAGTGATCACAAAAAGCTAGATTGAAGTTGATGTTTTAGAGGCCAATTTGACGAAAAAACACAAATATACCTGTTCACCGGTTAGAAAAACGGGGACACAGTCAGTGGTTATTTGTTCAGAATATTTTATGTTGTGTGAATGGAATGATTAGCCTAACTTTCATGTATTGTAGTGATTATAATGGCTATATCTTACCAAATGGATGATCTTTATTCTTTGTTTTCAGATACTTTCTGGCCTGTAGGAATGATAAATATCATACCCGGTACAGTAGTATATCAACACAGAAAATATATCATACTTAACTCGATTATAAACATAGTTACAGTTATTTGAACATGAACCTACGTATGAAAATGTTATCCATTCCAATAACTTGTGTTCTGCATTTTCCCGAAAACGTTCGTATTAGATAAATATCAGAGGGCCTTACATTACGCATTTTTGAAAATGTGTCTCATCCAAATGATTAATATATCAGTTTTTGAATTATACTATGTATACTAATGTATGTCGAGGAAGGAGCAGGTGATGATGCCATTACCAGAGAACGCATTCAAATCCGATTTTTTGCTCAACTTCATCAAGTCATATCTCAGCTAATATAATAGATAAATCCATTCTGTAAAGTTGAATTAGTTGGATAATGAGTGGTCTGTTGAATAGTAGTTTGAGAATATAAAATCTATGGCTTATTATTTCAGAGATTAAGCATTAATGAGAGAAATTCGATGGACACTAAATTTGTTGTTCGGCTTATTTTTGGAGATAGACGGTCAACAAAAATGTGTCATATTTTCTCTTGCCACATCATTCTAGCTTCTTTTATTGTTCAACAGACCACTTTTAATTCAGCTAATTCAACTTGACATAATGAATTTATCTAGTATACAGGGTGTCCCGCAAAAAACTGGACCGATTTTTATTTGCTCATTGCTCAAGTAATGGTGAGGAATCCGTGCCTACTTATCGATAATGACAATGTCTCAAAACTTTATGTGTCATTATTCTTTTTTACCAGTTGTACGTGCAAAATTCTTTTTGATCGACCTGCTGTATAATAAATTTAATGTTTTCAAACTCATTTGTTCTTATGTGTGTCACGTTGTTAAAAACGGTAATCAAACACAATTCATTGAGGTTATCTTCGCTCAGTTGCATGAGATTATGCATGGGGTTAATGACCTGAAACTGCTGCTATATGAAGTACAACACATCTAAACTTAAATTCCTGATGTGGTAACTTAGAAATATTCCTCACCGTTATTTAGCAATGAGCAAATAAAAATCCATTATGTTTTTTGCAGGACACCCTGTATTAGCTGAGATATGATTTGATAAAGTCGAGCAAAAATAGGATGAAATTATAACCGGAGGGTGTACAAAAGTGACCTGTGCTGGGATTTCTAGGCACAAGTCGGGGAAATTGCACAACTTTTTAACCAGTGGGTGGATTCTCATGATCTTGGTATCATTGGAAAGTATGACCAAAGCCTCAGAGATCCATGCTAACATTTTGACCTAATTTGCATATTTGGTCAACTTATTTGCATATGAAAAATAAGACCCTCATACTCGTTACTTTGATGTTTTTCATTTCTTTTCAGTTGTATTGCACTTAGTTTTCTGATTCCAATGATTTATGGTTTATGGGGGTTATCTCTTACAGACTTC
>JAYMFW010074211.1:0-10645 GCA_036785005.1 Tubulanus punctatus | reverse complement strand
ACGATTAATTTCTGCTTCTTTCAAAAATTCTGCTAAGTCATAGTTGATGTTCGTTATACCGTTCATCTGTTACCGTTAAAAATAAGCCCACAATAAAAATACGCCCCGTTTTTTCTCGGTTGTGGAAATGATATACCGTATTACATCTGTTTTGAAACAGTTTTCAAAGCTTAATTACACATTTTACGAATATATACAGTCGTTGTTTATGTCGCCATCTGAACCCGTTTCGATAAAGCTGGAATAAAAAGATGTATTCTTTCTTAGCACTTAATTAATCCAACAGCGTCAATTGAAAATTTAATAAAAACACACTTTACATTGGATTCAATCGCAGAGAAATGCGCCTGCGTTTATTCTACGGAGTAGGTGAGATCATAAAGGGAGAACCAAAATAGTATAACATGTATTACTTTGTTTCTAAAGGTAATAAATACAGGTATTGATGATTACTGAAGACAGATTTCTGAATATATTATTGACCAGGTACGTTCTATTTCCGTTGATGGAAATCCACCTAAATTATTTAAAAAGCTGATTTTAAGCTGATTTCAGAATCATTCTCTAAAAGATAGTTCGGGTGTACGAATTTGTCGACTGATTTTCCAGGACAAATGGGATTCATTGGAAAAACTGTTCGAGATATTATAGCCAGACGAACGAACGTCCCAACGCGCGAGTATAAAATCACTTCATAAACCGAGATATCATATACTAGAGAACAAGGGAAGGGGATAAAACGGAAGTACAATTATTTATCGAAATCGTTCGAATTTTTGGTCATTGATTTGAAGCGCTCTACTTCACAGTCACACTCACTCGGTCACGGCACGCCAAGTCCCATTTCATCTAGGTAATATGGGGGGGGGGGGGTTCTCTCCCGACCTCTACAAAAAATATTCAAATTCCATTCGATTCGAACCAACATTCTTCGTTAAAGCCCCTGCGATTCCAACCAACATTAATTGTTCGGGTTACTGGCCGTGGCCGGCGTTAAGGGGTGTATTTAGTGCTGTCTACCTCATTTTCGTATCGACGAGAGAATGGAATATCAAAAAAGCATGAAATATAGTACATAAAAACTGAATATTTACTGTCCTGGATCTGGGAAGCTGAGTACACTGGTCCCTGCCTGGGGCCGGTTTTTATAGTCGTTTATTATATCCTTAACAAGTCACTAAATCACTAATCATTAGATTTACTGAAACCGAACTTCGCGAACGTTACCGTTTTGGATGAAGGACAATTGAATATATAGTGAACCTGATTAGGAATCACCTTCCTGAGAGATTCAGTCGTCGTGGTTTGCCAATAGATCCGACTTGGCAAGTACTTATCGCCTTGAGGTTTTATGCAACTGGGAGATTTTTGTAAGTTGTTGCAGTCACATTTGGCGTATCCAATCCACGGCTTCATTGATAATATGGACAGTAACAGCAGCTTTAAATAAGGAAAGTCGGAATTTTATCAAATGGCCTCAAAATCTAAGGCAAACCACTCTCCCAGAATTCCGGAATGTTGCTGGATTTCCATCCATTATTGGTTGTGTAGATTGTACACAAATTTGCATTCAACGACCAAGAGCAGGAATTGAGGCGAGGTTTGTAAACAGAAAACGTTACCAGTCGATCAATGTTCAAGCTATATGAAGCAAGAGGTAGGTATTTCAATATTTTTCTTTTGAAATTTGATCTGATTTCATCTATTTCAGATAAAATGTCAATATTTTATGCAAACATGTAGGCGGAAGGAAGGTAGGCCCGTACCTTGCAGGCGCGGATTTAGCGGGGTGCATCCGGCACGCCCTCCTTTAATAGGCCAAAAAAAATATTCCTTTCTCATTTTTTTCGTCTGAACTGGTACCAGATGCTCGGATTCTTTGGGGGAGGACCCCAAACCCCAATTTATGCCTGGCGCACCTTCGGTGCTCGCTCAATTGAGGCCAATGCAAAATTGGCATTTTTGCGCCCCCCCCCTTTTCAGATGTCCTGGATCCACCCTTCCCTATGGCCTGGTAGGGCCTTATGAAATTTCGTACTTGTGCATCCAACGGGGAAAGGGGATTGGATATTATGTGCAGCACACATTGGAAGATTATAACTGGGAGGGGTTTGAAATCAACGAGTTTTACGTGCATGGAGCAGGGTTTGGATTTTTCCATAGTTTTGCCTGCGTAATAAATGAACAACCCACAAACCAAAATCATATTTCTCTAGGTATTACGAGTGAAAAGGAATCTTTGAGTATATTTATGACGCCCTTTGCATGTAGATACCGTTTCTTATATCGAAAAGTCCTTTGTAAATTTTTGTTTTTATAGAACCAATATTTTTTCATTGTAGGATATTTCATAAATGTCGTAGCTAAATGGCCAGGCTCAACTCACGATAACCACATATTCCACACTTCAAACATAGGAAGGTGTGTGCTCAATTCATAGCTGTAAATGGGACTTGGTAATTGACCGAGGGGTGCTTCACTTAATTTAAAGAAATTTTTGTTTGAGAATTAAAAAAACTCATCTACGATAAGAATATCACTTTCACACTAATTTTCTACTTAAATGATGACCTTAGATGTTAAAAATTGAACTGACTTGTCTAATTTTTCCCGGGGTAGAAACTTCAAATTGATCCCTACATTTCATAATTCAGATGCAAGATTCTACTTCTCACGAACCTGTTATATAAGTTATTGTACGTTCACATTTTAGGTACGTGGAAGAAACGCCCAGCTGCAGTGGGATTAGAAGCGAGCCTTCTACTAAGAGATATTGGCTATGGTTTGAAGTCTTACCTGATGACACCGATACAACAACCTGCAAGTCATGCTGAAAGGAGTTACAATCGAGCTCATACCAGAACAAGAGTTATAATTGACTAAGCTCCGGTCGACTGAAACGAAGGTTTTCATGTTTGCATGGTGAACTACGCGTTACGCCAGTCAAGGCCTGCCAGTTATTTGTTGCATGCGCAATCCTCCACGACAAAGCAATTCTAGGAAATGAGCATGTGGACGAGGAAGAGGCGTTGGACCAGTTGGAGAATGAGGAACATCAAATGGACAATGGAAATCAGCAAGGAAGATACATCAGGCAACACATTGTGGAGACCTATTACAGAAATTAAAGAGCATTTTCTTTTTGTTGTACAGCCAGCTGAAATTCAAGGATTTTTGTTTCAATTTCATTTTTTTTTAAATTTTCTTCTCCATCAGAAGCATTTATTTCCTTCGTACGTCCTGAATGGTAATGATCGCCGGTCTTTTCCTGGATTTCTGTTTCGGCGTAGTTGAGTCATCTGAGGGAAAAGAGCAAACATCGGTAAAAATTATATCAACCTATGTTCAAGAAGTCGGTGTCTTCAACTCGGTCAAATTCCACTTTGTCAAATTATGCTGCACACCCCTATCCAAGGATAATGCATTGGTTCTACGTTTTGAAGGTCTGGTTTGCACTGAAGGAGTTTTCAATGCAAGAAAATATTTTCATATTGGAATATTCATTTGAAAGTATCTATTTAGAGAAAAGAATGTTTGCTCATAATATGTTATTACCTGGATGAAAGGATTTGTCATTGTACTAATTATTCTACTTGCAAAGCCATACACAATTTGTTTTTATACTTCCTCAAAACCAATAAGAATTTATTCTCGTAATCAGTGAGTGCCTGATTAAGATAAAATATTTTGTCATTTCACTTAACCACTTGGCCTAATTGCTTTAGAATGTCTGATTTCGGTTAATGTCAATTATTTATTTATTTTTATTGGTCACTTTCTTTCCAGGAATATGTCTGAAATGTTATCAAACATGGATCATTTTATTTTGATCTAATACGGGTGTACAACATTATTTGACAAAGTGGATTTTGACAAAGTGTGGCATGAACCTTATAAAAGACATGTTATACATATAGCAATGCATGATGTAAGAATTAGTTTCCATACCTCGAACAGGCTCTATTGTTTCTAGAGGAGGTACAGCAATATTTTCATCGGCGCATCTTCGATCATAAATGTGATTGGTACTGGTAATACTTTATTAAATCGCGCGAAGTTTTCTAAATCTGAAAAGAATTTATGGAAACTAGGTTCAGTGAGGCGTGTCCCTATTAATAACTACCTTGGATAGTTCTAAATTGTCCTTGGAATTCACTTATTTTACCAGTCAAAACCAAAATTTGAAAATGAAATTGTTCAACATTTAAACATGTACAGGGGTGATGCATTTGCTAAATGCTTTACCAGTGACAGATTCCTATTTGTTAGTTCTTCCAATTCCTGCACTGGCTTTTAGTTTTCTTTCTTGAGTTCAATGTCACAGGAGCACATGCAGACGAGAATCATTCAAATAGTGGATATTTGATAATAATTGGATGAATTTCATCATATTTTCACTGGATTTCTTTGGAATGCCAATGTTTTCATCAGATTAAAAGGTAGGGATAATATATGCCCAAAAAACAAGATGAATCGTACCCAATGGGGCGTCAATTCCTCCTTCAACTCCACACTAACTTTCTTGTTTCCCGTACATTTCGACAATGATTTCATCATTTCTGTTAAGGTTTTTCAACTGGAGGTCCACCTCCAGTGGTGGACGCACTCTTCTTCACTTTAACCATCTTCCCTTTTGCTTGTACTTTCATGTTTGTCCATTCATTGTTTAATTCGCCCACCTTTCTCGCTGCATACCCCAGTGCATTAATATCACTGGTAATTGATATCCATAGCTCATTTTTCTTCTTGTTTGTCACCTCATTAGTCAATGAACTTGTTAAAATAAATTCGTGCTCTTTAAATCTTTCAATTAAGAGTGCCGTCTCAGTTGAGGAGAAATTTGGCTGCCTGTTTCGTCAAACTTTTTGGCTAGAGTGGCTCACTTTACAAGCAATGTCAGCCATCTTTGAATCTTAACAAGAGCTAAACAATTTAATGCATCCGTTAGTTAATCAATCATTAAGGATTTAATGATTCATTAACTTAATCATTTTTAACGATCCATTAGTCTTATTAAGACCTATGGATCAATAAAAATATCCAGATTTAATAAACGACTATAAAACTGGCCCCTGGCCTGCAAAGGAACCCAACCAGGTAGTAGGATTTTTGTATGTGTATCGTAAAATCAATAATTCAACTACTCAATATAGGGTACTATGATTGAGCATCGGAAATAAAATTAGATAGTGCCCCAACAAGACAATATACAGTAAATCAATTTTGCTTAGTTTTGAGAAACTTGCGTTTTAAGTTTTGAAAGTTTTTTTGACTCTACCCAAAATACATTAGGCCTACTTAAGAGTTAAGATTTCATGATAGTTAACTCTTCGTGCTGTCTATTTCGTTATTCAAAAACATTTTTTTACACTTGAAAATGCACATTGGCCTAACATGCCTTGAAACTGTGTTGTGGGCACAGTCATGGGGTTTGTTGAGAAGCAAAGTAGATTCATTCATTATTTTAAAATTGTAAATAATATTTCTATACTTTTGTATTATGGGAAAAGTGACAGAGATTTAGATAGCTTTGATTTAATCATTTCAGATAGGTAATTGCGTTGTATTAAAATAGCGTTAGCACAAATAGATTAAGATAGTATCAGTTATATATATAAGAGATTAAACGCTACTTTTGGTTTGCGATTAGATATAAAATTGTATATAGCTCGACATATAGTTGTTGTACACCAGAACCGAATTAGAACCGTCACGAACTAAGCAGAACCGAATTTTATTAGAAGCAGAATAGAATAAGATACAGTTTTTATAATTAAGACATCTTCTTCAATC
This sequence comes from Tubulanus punctatus, assembly GCA_036785005.1. NCBI lineage: Eukaryota > Metazoa > Nemertea > Palaeonemertea > Tubulaniformes > Tubulanidae > Tubulanus > Tubulanus punctatus. Next base: position 4,852 of record JAYMFW010074211.1, on the reverse strand, counting down.
GTACAGCCATAAGAAACTGGTAGCAGAGCGTAGTTTTTGGCAGAATATTACAGATAGATCAGAAATCGTCAGAAAACAAGATCTAGATGTCAACACAAGATATTCAAGAATCAGGACTAGGCGATGTTAAGGAAACTTTGCGGCTAGAAATCGAACTTCTAAAAGCAGTAGAAGTCAAGACAAAAAGCTGCCGTAACAAGGATTCGGCATAGTTCAGAAGTGGGTATCCATACCGAAAGAGGACGTACCTTGATTAGAGAACGTTTACATAAATTTGATGAAAAATGGAAAGAAGTCATGTCAATTATGGTCGAGCTGTGTGAGAAATATCTAATATCCAATAACGACAGTCAGAAAGTTTTGAAAAATTTCGAATGAAATCGAATATATTGAAAGTCAAGCAGATGAAATTATAGAGCAAGCTACACATTATCGCCAGCGAAAAGAAAATGATCCTTCGAGTATGGTTGCCTGATGACAAGAAAAGGCGACGCAAAAATATGAAAATAAGGTTTTCAGTCAGCATTCCATGGTGATTGACAGTCCATCCATCAAAGCAGCGGCGCAGGTAGTAACTTTGGGTCAGGATATGTGGAAGCAGTTAACCCGAGTATCCATACCTGTCGGAGACAGAAAAACTTATGCTAATTGGAAAGCGTGCGTTGATGGTGCGCCTGCCACTGTCCGGAGAAGCATTAAAATCTATCGAAAGTTAAGGACATTTAGCCATAGCTTACCAGACAGCAAAAGAACGGCTAGAAAGTTCGGAGGCAAAATACGACAGGTGGCTATTTATATAGAAGAACTCAAGAAAATCCTTTAGGATTTTCCGAATCCCTGCCGGTCTCATTACCGTTTATAATATATTGTTGTCATTTTGTATTCTGTATTGTTCTAAATAAGATCGTCAAATAAATTTACTTTATTTTACTTTACTTTAATAACTTCCAAGCAATCCGGTCTGGAAACGCATGTGACTTAGAGAGATTTGCCGCCTTATTAGATATTGCCGTTATTAACTTAACGTAGCGAGAGAAGAGCCGGAGCTTGGCAACGATACTCTACCATAGCTTACTGAAAAAGTTGCTGGAACAAATGGTTGCCAGGTACCATAGATGTCTATTTGAAAAAAATCCAAGCCAGAGTCAGTGGAGCATTTCTTTCTCTAGAAACTGTTACCTAGTGAAAGTCAATGTAGCTTGAATGTGCGTAAAATGTTTGCTGGAAACGATAGTCTGACACAAAATTGTTGCATCTGTGGGGCAAACTATCCCATATGGCATTGTGATGATTTCAAAAAGATGAATGTAGGTGACATATGGAGCCATGCTAAAGAAAAGAGGCGGTGTTACAGATGTTTTTCAAATGGTCATCGTGGAACCAGCTGCAATAATTTGTAGAATTCATGGTTGTAAAGAATCGCACAACAGATTGTTGCATAAAGATACAACTACAAATAGAATTCCAGCTAATGTAACTACGTCACAATGAGAACAGTTCCAGTAATATTGATGAAGGATGAGAAGAAGTTACGAGTCAATGCCTGACTTGATTATGCAAGCACCATGACCCACCTGTACAGTGACGTAGCAGCAGAGCTAGGGCTAAAATGTTCGACCACTATTTGAATGATTGTCGTCTGCGAGCTGTCAATAATTGTGATCGACGGACAGACTGAGACATTTGTCATGACACCAGTGGAAGTGAAATTAAAGAGCATAAACGTCTGTGACATCACAGAAATGTATCTTCAGATATCCGTAACACTAGACGACAGACCATACCACAGATTCCTCCGGCACGGTCTACAGACGAACGAGACTCTTGATGTATTCGAGTTCAATCGAGTCGTGTTTGGGGTAAACTCATCACCATTCCTGGCTCAATATGTATCTCGAAAGAACCCTGAGAAGAACAGCGATGGATATTCACTGGCCGCGGTAAATTATATATAGTTCGACATATAGTTGTTTACACCTGAACCGAATCAGACCCGACACGGACTAAGCAGAACCGAATTTGAATAGGAGCAGAACAGAATATTAATTTTTATTGATAAAACAAAGCTACTACCTGCTCGGCTGCTTTTAGTTGTTAATGTTTTTTTTTTTTATAATGACATCTATGGTTAATAAACGTACAGCCAGGCTTACCCTCAAGCCAAAATACAGTATCTGCAAATTCTCAATGCAAAACTCAGGCAGGTATACCCCAATACTGATTTCTAATCAAAATAAAAGGAGCGATATTTACTTTATGAATCAATGACCGTTAGAATACGGTCGAAACTTTGTAAATAATAATTTTTTTGGGAATTTTTCTTAATACAAAATTGTTCGATTGTGAAATATTAACTCTAGCTTCGTACACGGATATGGAGTTTTGTCATCACACAATGATATTACAAGCAAGTAATGTAATTTTTTCACTTCAAAATTAAAACGTCCAAAGCTTATTCATTGATATTCAGTAGAATCGTAAATCGGCTATTTGAATTATACGAAATTCGGAAATTGATACAATAATAAAATTATATTTACTATTTTCGATACACATAGTAAAAATAACTATTTTTTGGTTATTTATGTTACTGAGAAAAGACAAAACACTGTCAGCATATTGACGAAACAAAACGCAGTATAGTCTATTGACAAGCCAAAATACAGTATCTTGCATTTAGGCTACTATATTTTGTCTTGCAGATTCTACTAAGGTTTCTGTAGGTAACCCTACTGTGTTTTACATAACCCTACGTATTAAAAATAATAAAATTTGGTATAATTTTCGAATTCCACCGCACGCATAAGATGGAAAGAACATGTTTGAATTATCAAACTTCGCATACTTCGAAATACTCAGACCACCTGAATTGTTTCGAAGTATTCTGTAAACCTAGAAAACGATGTTTTAGAAGGAAACTGCAAGTACGATTTCTCAAATGTTGTCTTCGATACTTGTTTATACCTTAGGTCTCGGACCACAGTCACTATGACGTCGGACACCAAGTGTCACGATAGTAAGTTGATCAGATCAACTTACCATAGGCCTACAAAAATGGGATTTCCAATAGAGTAGAACGTCAAAACGATATTAAGGGTACCGGGAAAAGGAGCGTATAAATAACCACCCAACAATACGATTCATTCATTCATTTAAAAACATAATACTTCTACCCAGGAGCGGACACAGGGGTCCAAGTGAGGATATTAAGGCTCTCTAACCAGAAGTCAGACGAGGGGTTCCCCTCTTACGTCAGAAGCCTTAGCATTAAATGATGCAATTTCGCATAATCTATCTCACACGGTTTGTATAAAAGTTAAAAAATTTTATTTTGACCATGATTTTTTTCACATTGAAAAAGAAATTTTGAGGACGGGGTCCTAACCCTTACCACAGATCATATCGATGGCGATAATGCAATATTTTTGTCATGTATATTTTAGAGCGAGTAGAGCTCGCTGTATGAAGTCATTTTCGATTAAAATCAAAATAATGGTTTATATTTTGAAAATGGGCAGTCAAGGAAATTCCTAATTCTTGAATCAACAGTATTGCGTTTTGTTTTGTTCGAAGCTAATAAAAAATTTCAATGTTTAGATTGTTGGAACAAGGAGGATAATAGAACTTTTTAACTAATTCGACCGGAATGAGTTTGTTTAGACACATCGTCGTCTATTTCAGTAATTGATGTAATTGCGTTATATTTCTAATCAATAAGCAGTCGACTATAAATCGTCGTCTTTCTCTTTAGATTCATCTACATTCCCAACATGTCATGAACTTTGATGTAAATCGATACACTTGGTCATAAACGGAGTTTTTACTTAATTTGTAATAAAAATGGAAAAATTTTCTAAATTAATACCACAAAAAATTGTTGTTGACTCAAGTGGACACCATAAATACGAGCAACCAAAATCTAGGTAAATATGACTAATCACTTCTCTAAAAAAATATAATATTTCTTATTCTAAATAATATATTTTGTCTCATCAGTTCTTCGTCTCATCGGATCTTCGTCCCATCGGTTCCCCGTCTCATCGGTCCTCGTCTCATCGGTTCCCTCGTCTCGTTGGTCTCCCGTCTCATCGGTTCTTTGTTTCATTGTCAACTCCCAATTAGATTGAGACGAGGGACCAATGAGACGGGAACCAATGATACGAGGGGGATCGTGCATCTCCTGCTCCCCCTAGTGGCACCCCTGGTAGCTAATGCTGTTTATACCGTAATACACTCACAATTCGATAGCTCTTCCTCGCCTTCACAGAGATCGCTTGGTCAATTTTCAAACCTAACCCTAACCACCCATCGACAATCTACAGTTGTTCTCGAATTACCAGTTTCATTTGCAGCTGATGAAACAATCAATATCGTCTTATTTTCTCATCACACTATATAATTTTTACTTTACATTAGAAAGACATCAGTGTTTCGGAACCGACAGATACCGCGTTAGTTACGACTAGACAAGAAAGTAGATAACAATTTAATTAGGGATTCGTTTTTAACTTTTTTAAATATATTAGTAAACCTCACTGGGGTTGGGTTTAAAAACGTCATTCTGAGTCATCTAGCTCCACCTGACCTTCACAGAGATCACTTGGTCAATTTTCAAACCTAACCCTAAGGCTTCTAACCCACCCATCGACAATCTATATTTCTTCTCGAATTGATAGCGACCTCCAGGTCGCCGAAGGCGACCTAGGGAGCTCTTACGACAATAACATATGTATGTAGCATTTTCGAGAAATTCTCATAGTCTAAAGAACTACAAAAAACGTCTCTCGTTTTGACTCCTTTGACCTTGAGGTGGACCAGAGACAAAGTCGTCTACAATACAAAAGGTTTGGAC
>JAYMFW010074100.1:0-10646 GCA_036785005.1 Tubulanus punctatus | reverse complement strand
TCACTCCAATAAAGATATTCCAATGATAAATGTCTTAAATTGTCGAAAATATCCTCCGTCGTTTTACAACGTTTACACTTCCGGGTTGGTCGCCTTCACTCATATACATTACACACGAAGGCACGAAACGGAGTACTCAATCAAAGGCAAAATCGTTGTGGAGTCAGGACCCGCAAATCTAGTGTTCGCGGGAATCCTCGGCGTTTGTTGGGGGTCACAAAAATTGGTGTCTTTTAACACCAAATCATTTTTTGAATTTCAAATTTTAAAAAATTTAAATTTTGGAAAATGTTTGAAAATTTTTTTAATTTTTAAAAATCCACTTCTGGTTCTGATGAGTTAATCGTTGGCTTTTTTTAAATGTAAAATCTGCTTACAAGTGAAATAAATTTAGTCTGATAATTTTTATACGTAAACTTCTAATTTGTAAAATTCACAATATACGATTATTTTCAATAAATTTGGATTGAGAAATGCAAAATCGAAATTGATCTTGGATGTACACTTTGAATTTTCTCGAGTGCACTTTTGGTCAGGAGTTATCTTGGACTACACTTCTATTCCGAACAGAACTCCAGAAGTGCACTTTAGATTAACCAAGAAGTGTACTTTTTGTCAAAAGTACACTTTGTCTATTGAAAAGTACATTTTTCTTGTGCAGGAGTGCACTTTTGATATTCCATGAAGTGCACTTTTTGTCAAAAGTACACTTTGTCTATTAAAAAGTGCACTTTTCTTGTGCAGGAATGCACTTTTGATATTCCATGAAGTGCACTTTTTGTCAAAGTACACTGTTTTATAAAAGTGCACTTTTAATGTTCATTTAGTGCACTTTATCCACAAAAGTGCACTTTATTTTCATAAGGGTAGCTCATAAATCATTATCCAATTTGATATTTGTACTCACCATTTAATCAGATTATTATTTTCAGACATTTTCAAATCAATGTTGCAAACTGAAAATGATGAAGGAAATCATATCAGCTCGTACTCATAACATTTTAATAATAAGGTTTCTGGTTACAATATGTTGTAAAGTGCTTGTAAATGTCAATCTACATATTTGAAGATTTTTATAACTGTTAAAAATCAATGTATTATTTGTGCAAGTCTATCTGCATATTATGCATGTAATTCGACAATCAAGTCTATTATGACTAAATTTTTTGATTACTCTTACTGTAGTAAGTCGTACATATCTATCAATAACGACTACAGTTGAGATTGTTTAGGTCGTATTATTTTGACATATGTTGTACAGATTAATCAAGTCCTGCTAGTGTAGGAGCAAATTTCTTATCTCAGTGGAGACGCCTTAAACAGGCTTGACTGTATTATTTTTGGATATTTGTAATCGATAAGGTAATTATTGTAGAATCACATACATTATTATGGTTGAAAATAGTTAGCTGCACTGCTGATCTTTAAATCAAGATTGATAAGCAAGCCTTAAGTGTAAATTTTCTCAGTTTCCCATTAGAGGAGGAGTGGTAGTTTTTATGTATTGAGAAAATTAATGTGATATGGTGTAGTGTAATAAACAGGATTTCATTTTATTGATTTTAGTAAGTGATTGATCTTGTGTTATTGATAATAATAGATTTTATAATAAGAAGGTGATCTCATGTTATTGATAATGATAGAGTTTATAGTGAGTGCCAGAGAGAGAGTGGTTGATCTCATTTTTAATCAAAATTTGCTTAATTAATTTTTTAAATATAACTTACTGTTTACATTTTTCACTTTCGGCGTCGGGAGATCGGTTTTTCAACTACATGGAGTTATCTGACAATCATTCAACCCACCAATTTCCATTTTCGATTGGATTTTCCACTTCAGTCCTGTTTGACAGTCGACGGAGGACAAATTTGAAAAATCTATAACGGTATAGTGCACGGACCTGCCAAAAAAACATCGTAAGGTGGCGCCATCTAAGGTGTCGTCCATGGGTTTACATTGGAATGAACTGACAATTTGATATTCTTTTATAACAATAAATAATTTCAATATAATTCCACAAAACATGATGTTAATTCATATCGTCTTTTAATTCAACAGCAAAGTCCAAAAACTTAGTTCCTTTAACGTATTTCAATATTCGGATGCCATCGGGGATTCCTGCCAACACTAGATTTGCGGGTAGTGACTCCACAACGATTTTGCCTTTGTTTAAGGACTCCGTTTCGTGCCTTCTTCTGTAATGTATATGAGTGAAGGCGACCAACCCGGAAGTGAAAACGTTGTACCTAAAACGACGGATATATTTTCGACAATTTAAGACATTTATCATTGGAATATCTTTATTGGAGTGACGTATTTTACAACAATAATATCTTCAGCATTGATTAACGGTAAATATTTGTTTATTTTCATCTGTTTTTTAGTAGAATTTGAAGTGATTTTTGTAGCTCTTGATTTTTATTTGGCGCTTGGTGACGAGTCGATCCTCCGCGGTTATATCAACATCAACCATTCAGCCACTATCAAAGCCACTTCCCAAGTGCCTGTGGTGGAGATGACGATGACTCAGCCTATGAACTGTATAGCAAGTCCAAGTCAAGTCTATCTGAAGTGAGCTCAGTGAGATAAAATGGCCTATAAATGCCAACCAACGAAGAGGACCATCACATTGTATCAAAGTTTTATGATCCTCTGGGGTTTCTCTCCCAGGTTATCATGCCTTTCAAGCTCTTACTTCAAGATCTCTGCAGTGACAAACTAGATTGGGATGATTCAGCTTCATTCCTGGATTTTCTTTACAGAATTGACAAATCTTAAACTTTTCTTCCTAAGTGATAGTTTTCTTTCGCTTTATGGACGCCGCCATGCTGCGCATTTGTTTTACGTGCCACAATGACAATACACCACTACATAACAGGCTGTGTACTGTAGAGTCTATATGCACGTTGTCATGGAAACTATCGTCTGTTGATAGATTGTACACGTGTGTTTAGTCTGGCTATGTACGATGACGCAGTTTTCTTGTACTATAGTTACCGTTTATTAATAAACAAACAACAACGTTCAGTTTATACAACATAATTTCCCTTATTTTAACAATCAGGGGATATGATATTTGTGCGATATAGGCAAGTTTCCGACTTACAAAATCCGATTTACAGACAGAATTTATCAGGAAAATGAATAAAAAAATTCCAGACTTTGTTAAACTGGCCGATATGGGCGATATTCCGATTAACACTGATCTGACTTATGCAAGTTTTACTGTATTTGAATGCTCCCTAAGTTGATGGTTCCACGATGCTACTTTGTCGTAACGAAGAGAGATGAGGTGTGTCAACATCATGGATTTTGTGATGAAACCACTCAGGTTTATGCTGCCGTGGTGTACTTGGTGTACTAGACAGGAACTGGTACAAGCGTCAGACTTGTTGCGTCTAAGACTAGTAGCTGGAAGGGACGTAACTATTCCTCGTCTTGAGCTTCTTAGTGCTCTGATATTAGCCAGACTTGTCAATACTGTAACTGCTACACTCAAGTCGTGTCTGAACATCTTATGTTGGACAGATTCCAAGGTGGCACTTCATTGGATTGTTGGTACTGAAAGAGAGTGAATCAGTTTGTCCAGAATCGTGTTGTTGAAAGTGTTGTGGACCTGAAATGTTGGCACCACTGTCCGGGAAAGGAGAACCCTGCCGATATTCTTTCTAGAGGCACGGACGTTGTTACACTGATAGACAGTCCACTATGGTTCAGGGCTCCACAGTGGTTGAGCGCAAATGGTGAATACAAACTACCCAAATCTGAGATTCAACCAACTTCGTCAAACCCGCTGTCGGAATGCCTTACAGAAATGAAGGTTGCCGCGTTTAGAGATCTGACGATGAGTTCCACAACCCTTGCAGTGGTTAATACCCTGGAGCCTAACATTGGAGTGATAATGAGCTATAATGATTATAGTAGTCTTGAACGTCTCCTGCAGGTTACATCATACGTGCTGAAGTTCACAAAACAACATCATGTCATGTAGGAAGAAGATTCAGAATCCTACGAATTATCAGCAAACGACTTACAGGAAGCAGACTACCTGTGGCTAAAGACATCACAGTGTGACATCCAGAAGAAACGAATATAACATATGTTCGAAAGAATTTGGTTTGTTCCACGATGAGCAATGTCTGATTCGATGTGGGGGAGGTCTTGCAAATTCTGATTTGCCGTATCCAACTAAGCACCCTATACTGCTCAACAATGATCATCCCCTGAGCGAACTCTTTGTTTTGAAGTGTCATCAGAAGGTGATGCATTGTGGGGTAAAATCCACACTTAGTGAGGTTCGCGCCCGATTCTGGTTGATAAGGGTTTCGCCAATGCAATAATAAGCTGCTGAACCGGTGCGTCGCGTGTAAGAAGATAGAAGGTAAACCTTACAAGCCTCCACCCCCACTGCCATTAACTTCATTCAGAGTGACCAAAAGTCCTCCATTCTCATTTACGGATGAGTGCAGGCCTGCTGTACGTGAGGCAGAACAAGGAAGTTAACCAGTCAAAGGTGCGGATTTGATTGTACACTTGCTGCGTGACACGAGCCATTCATTTAGATCTAGTTCCCGACCTGATGACGCTTGCCTTTTTGGACAGTTTCAAGAGATTTGCAGCTAGATGTGGTGTTCCTGTAAAGCTGGTCTCTGATAATGGTAAAACATTCAAACTAGCAGCTAAGGTGATCAACAAGGATTTCAACTCAACTAGCGGAATCAGATGATGGTCATTCAACCTGGAGAAGGCACCCTGGTGGGGTGGTGTATTCGAGAGATCAGTGAAGTCAACAAAGTGTTGTCTAAAGAAAACGCTTGGTAATGGCAGATTTTCCTATGAAGAACTACTGACAGTACCCAGTCAACATTTCAAGTCGTCTCGACGTCAAAAAGTGGTCGACAATGGTCAGAAATTAGTCGGTAGTCAGCAAAGAGTCGCCCCGACTTATGAATCCGACCAATTTTAAAATATTCCCATTTTATCAAGTAAATGTGGTTCGTTTTGCTTGGTCGTTGCTGTTCTTCTCAAATGATGTTTCATTCTATTCACGTAAGATCAAAATAATAGTTTTTCTTCAATGTTTCTGTTGTGGTCGAGCTGACGTCGGATAGACCGCGATTTCTCGTCGGCCAGACGTCCACAAACAGTCGGCTGTCGCACCCGACGTCGATCCGACCTATGTTGCCGACAGTAAAAATAATTTTCCATTTTTCTTGTAATTTTGGTTCATTTTGATTTTCCCATTGCTTGAGGTAGATTTCAATTTGAATCTATGAAATTTAAAACTACTAAAATACATTGTCTCCAATTTTTTTACGTTTATCGGAAGTCGGCCTACTGGGCGACGTCGGTCCAATCGTCGAGATTACTTGAGTCGCCATCTATCGTATAAATCTTACACTATGAAACTTTAATTTCAGGTTCAACAAAGGCAAATCATGCTCAAATAAGTAATTTTTAGCAACTCACTAATATAAATAACAACTAATTTTGCGACTCAAAGTAATTAAACAATTTTCATTTGGTAACGCTTATTCAGATGTCATGTTCAATACGATTGAATAACCACTTTCACACTAAACCCTTAATAAATATTTATAAATGCTCATCCACTGATGTCGTTATAAACTAACACTACTTCAGCACTCTATTCGCTTACGCAGATAATACTGCAGTAGAGCCACCAATTAAAGATAAGTTTCCTAAATCCTCCAATTCTATGAATATATGATAATAACAAAAGCATGTCATCAGTTTTTCATCACCGAAGATGGTCGGGCATTGGTCATATTGCAGTCGGCAAAGAGTCGCAGTTCGACCTAAAACCGAAGTCGGGCCGACGGTTTTCGGATGAGCAACCCCGACATCGGGCCGACTGCGAATTCCGACTTTATGCGGACCAATTGTCCGACGTCATCCCGACAAAAAATGTTGACTGGGTACTTGTTGAAGGTGCCCTAAACTCGAGGCCGATATCCTATGTATAAACGAATGATATGGAGGAGCCACTCACTCCAGCACACTTTTTATATGGTGGACGCGTCCTGAGCACCGTTGAGCTAACACCACTTTAGAATGACGATTGTTCTGTGACTGTATGCGAAAACGACCTTTCCAGATGTATGATTCACCTTAAGACAATGCTTGCTTAATTCTGGTATCCTTGGCGAAGGAAAACATGCACACGGAAATATGTGTGTTTCGAAAGGTGAATTGACTGTGGTGATTGAAGATAAGGGTCGTTCGTGTGGTCTTTGCTGTCGTTCGAACCACTACTCCTGATAGTAAAAGAACCTCCCACAACGTCTGCTGAATGCACGGTTTCTTCTTGAAATCCGGTGCCAAGCTCTCGACCAAAGTCCTTCTGATGAAACCACTGATGTTGTTGAAGACGCTGCCGGTACTGACGTTGTTTAAGACGCTGTTAGTACCAAGGTTGTTGAAGATGCTGCTTTTACTGGCGCAGTTCGAGCAGCCATGCGGGTGTATATGAAGGGAACATATAATATCCGGGACTATTACAGTGATTGACCATACTGTGTTCATGGATTTGTGTTATTTGGACTTGAATCTTAAATAGTGATGCGCAGAGAGCGCCGATGAATTTCAGTTTGTTAAATACTTGCGTATCAAACAGGGGTGTGTGTGGAAGACTGCGGATAGATACTCTTCCATAAATTAAGCACTCTTTTGTATTTTTCTACTATTCTGACGCAACAGCGTACTTTAAGTTTTGGTGTTACATAGAATGAATGTTGTTCGAGTTAAGAGTTTACAATTTACGAGATTTCGAGCCTAGTGGATGAGCATCTGACAAGATCTGGTAGGAAGAATACATGAAATATTATTACAGCCACCCTCTGGGCAATAGTAGGATAAAAAGAATCTTATTTTTCAAAAATAGAATTAATTGATAGGAATTTTTTCTCCAAAATAGGGAAAAAGGAGGAACTTTCATTAAAGTAACACCCTAGCAATGGAGTCTAGGAGTTTTCTTTCCTTTTATTTTTCACAAACATTTTACTTAATCAACTTCATATAACTCAGGTCAGATCAAAATCTGATGACATGGCGGATAAAGGGTGTCAAACTTGAACTTAAGTTTAACTAACCATCTCTCGTTAAATCCGCAGTTTCACTTGACAGTTTCAAGAGTCAGCTTAAAAACCTGGCTCTTTCAGGATGCTTATGGGGAAACAGCGCTTTGAGCATTGTTAATGAATGAGCTCTATATACATGACTATTATTATTATTATTAACTTAACATGGATTAGGCATAACAACACAATTATTGCCCGCACATTTCATCAGAAATACAAGAAAAATAGGATTTTTAGCAGTTTTTGATCAAAAAAAGGAAAAAGTAGGAATTTTTGATAATAATTTAAAAAGTAGGAATTAGTACGAATAGTAGGACCAACAACATGCCTGCACCAGTGTTACATAAGTATTCATAAACAAGCTTAGTCACTGTTACTATTAGGCCGATTTATCTAATGCATATTTTGCTTTCTAAACACCATTCACATACAAATAAATATGCCTATAGCTTCTTCCCAATACACCAGATTAACCTCACTTCACAGCTATTTAGCCCAAGAATACACAGAACACTGTGAAGGAAAATTTGACGTGTTCTCTTATAAAGTAGTATAGATATACGAACTGCTGATCCAAAAACTTAACATTTCGTAACACATTTGGATTAACATACATTGTACTTGTCCTGAACATGTCCCAATTTTGTACAGCTTTTCCACAAAGGAAGCAGTTACTGCCCTAACAATGGATACAGTGGGGTATATGCATTTGAAGTTATGCATGGCCCACGACCACCGTTTGGCTGACTGAGATTACTACTCAGTTCCAACGAACATGTTTTCCTGAACAAGTTAGATTTCAAGAGGCCAACAGAGTGCACCAAGGTCATAAGCTGCCAATCGAATGATAAACTGACTAAAATGAGTTGACTGGGCATTACACCAGGCTATAGCAATGCCTCCTATGACAAACAGTGACAAAAGAATGATTGCGCCAATGAAAACTTTATTCAATGCAATGTTTACATATTTTGGCGAGTTTTGATCCCTAAAACACGATCGTATTATCAGACTGGAGGAGTTAAAGCGCCCAAATGACTTCGTACGATATTCAGATGTTCATGCCAGTGAGTGAATTTCTCTTTCAGTAACTGCCACTGTTGACGTCCGAACGTTCTGTGAGTTGTGGAGCTGATGTTCACTTTTCTCTGTAACTGATCCATCTGACAGCGGACTGCTCGAGTAGCAATAACTGTAACGTCAAATCAATAAAATCTGTTATCATTTGAGTACAACCGAAAGCATGGCCATATTGTTATCAAATGTTATTAGCGTATGAGAATGAAATATACAAGTTAAGCCTCGATTAGAAATCAATGCTATTCTGCTGTGCTTGAAAGTGTGCTGGCACGGGGGAACATGTCAGACCAGTCTGACCATTTATTTACTGAGGTTCTCGCACTTTGTCGCCATTATTTATCACTTTTTTTTGTAAAAATTGAACTTCATAAAAGGGCTTCATGAGAAATAGGACGGCCAGATTACGTGTGCAGTCTCTATTTTCAGGATTTTTTGGGGGAGTAGAATGGCTACCGGTTTGGTGCTCGCCATGGCTCAGTTCGCCTATGATAATAGTCAGACCAATGACTACGACACTGCTGCCCCTGCTTGACAGTTTGGGCCTACAGTTCATAGATTTCCTTAATAACAATTTATAAACAAAAATAACCCATGGAAATACAAACAATGAAAAAAGCCAGGGGCCAATCCAGAGGTGAATTATGACAGACCGAGAGAAAACTAAAGGGTCAATTTCTGCTGGGGCCCTCACCCAAAAAATTCAGATTTTATTAATTTTGTTGTGTTTCTCGTCTTTTTAAAGTTCTTCAAGATAAATTAAGGCACTCCTCAAGTGACTATTTCTGACCTCCAGTTGGTTTAAAATGGACAAAAGTTTCAAATGGACAATGCATGACAGTTAAATCAATGTTAATACAGGTCACTGTCTGACTTATGGTTGTCTTGTAAGTCCCCCTGGATCTGCGCTTGAGAAGTCGCCAATACAAAGTATGTGATGAACTTAACGTTGTACTTGCCAAGGCAGATAAATACTGGCTGATATACTGGGCATGCGAATTCTAGATTTTTGTGTTTCGAGTTGTGTGGGAGAAACCTAGCGTGCCTCGATTGAAATTCAGGCATGTCTGGGAGCAATCACAAGACTTAATAGACAGGAACTGCTCCACCCAGGCAAAGCATCCAAAAATATGGCCAACAAAAAGCAATTTATCTGATGCATTTTGATTGTCTTTTAGGTTCATGTTATTTACTTGGTATTTGGAAGTGAATTTAGTGTTGAAGATTTCCATAATTGCAGACTAAGTGGCATGATAAATTGTACATGTATTTCACAAACCTTCAATGATAAATGGTTCAACATCATCTTCTCCAAGTTTCATCTGCTGTTGAATTGTATCAAAATCGACTTCAGTTTGATTTTCAGCCATCTGCATAAATGTTAATAACCTCATTTTCCTCATGTTCTCATCGTGAGACAAACCTGAAGTTGAAACGTTTTGTAGATATTAGGGCATTTGTATTAACTGGAATTTCATGTTCAGTCAACTACGCTTCTGACAGAACTCCATTCACCTTGACAAGGGTATAGTTGAAGACTCTTTCAGGTCCTCTGTCTCATTGTTCCCAATTTCAAGCTAAATCAGAGCCGATAGGGGACCAATGACACCAGTTGAAAATAAATCACAGTTGAAAGAGACAGGTTGACCACAAAGCATCAAGTTGCAAATTCCTTGTGATTTCCCTGTATTTTCCCTGTGTCCTGCTGAGGAGCGGAATGAAGCCAAATAGTGTATCGGAGGTAATTTTTCTGACTACAAGGTATCGGTAACACAAAAAGTGGTTGGATTGTCCTAATTCTATCCATAGTCAGATTCTTTAGTCATCAACTGGCAGGAAAATACCAAAAAACCTATTCGTAGGAAAATGCACGAAAGTCACATAAACCATTTCCCTGTGTTTTCCCTGGGAAAAATCGCTTCCCTGTGTTTAGCTATTTCCAGAGTTGTGGTCACCCTGAGAGAGATACCAATGAGACAGGGGATTAGCAAGATGGGGTATCAGTGAGACTGGTTGAAAAATAAATCACATTTGGGTGACCAATGAGATGGGGTGACAGGGACCTCAGAGAAGACCCCCTTCATACCATTATCCAGGAACTGAACGGACAACATCAGGGGGGACTGTAAAAGGCAGATTACACAGTTCCGAAATGGCAGAACATTCTCATGACTGGAATCTAGAATCCGATTCAGCAGAAAGTTCACAAAGTTATCTGCAGATTTTCAGGATTTGTGGATAATCAAATCCCCCGAATAATTGTACCATCAAAGGATTTCTTAAGTATGGAGTTATTTAAGAAATTTGAATTAATCAAAGGGACATCGTTTTTTGGAAATTCTAGCATTTTGCGTGAAATTTACAGAATCTGAAAATGCACAGACTGTAAATGGAAACTAGGGGTCCAGGGACCTCATGCCCACTTGGAAGACTTAAGGGATGTGGTAAATATGATCAAAAACAAATAAC